>ML777329.1:123120-142464 GCA_009831015.1 Picea engelmannii | reverse complement strand
AAAAAAAAAAAAATATATATATATATATATATAAACATTTTTGGATATGTTGACATATTGTTTTTAGTTTTATAGGATTTTTAAAGCAAGTATAGAATTGAACTTCATCACTTTTTCACAACAGGTAAGAAGGTAAGATCATTTTATTTTATGAAATTTTCTTATCAATATACACTGTCTTGTTTTGAAATTAATATATTTGAGCTTGTTTGCTCCCTTTGAATTTCTCATTAAGTATGAAAGGGGCATTTATAAGGGATAGGATTATTCTTTACCAGGCCTGATAGATTATGATGGGAAAGAAACCCCCCTAGAGTTTTCTTTTAGCATTTTCTCACACTCTCAAAACATGAGAAAGTAATGAGCATATACTAACTTGGGCTCATAAAATCCACAAGTAAGTGATTATTGTTCCAAAAATTATTCTCTGCAAGATTTCTATCTACACTCATGTTGGATGATGTGGGATACGTTAAGTTCCACCTTCCAACAAGTCTCACTCCATCGACACCAACACCTTATCTGGAGTAGAGATTAGAGACTACTTAGTACCCTGGGATCTGCATGCATCAATGACAGATTTCCTTGCTAACAACCATGGGAATACATCAATTTCTCTTGGTTGATAAATCCTGTAGGTGACTCGACACCAAGACCTTTATTCGTACCTGTTAGGATGTACGATAGGTACCTTGAGGCCCATTGACATCACTGGTGGGTCATCTCGCATTGGTTAACGACATTCATTAATGGCCAGTAATCCAATGATTTCTTTTTGTGTTTGACTCCAGAACATTTATTCACACAAATAAGAATTGTACCATGGGTTAAAGCTTTGAAGCTGTTGAAGACATAATTTTAATTGGTTCCTTTCAGGAATGAATAGAGGATAGGTTCAGGGATAGCCATCAGATAATTTGCTTTTATAAACATGAAGTCTTTTTCTCAGCAAGTCATTATTGGTTCAAGTTTCTCTGTAGATTTCGAGTTGTTTCATTAGTACCAGTCGATGCCAGACAAAATCCATCAGTCACAGTGGTTATTAGCAATACAAATTCCATTTACAATTTTGACGCTCTCCAGATTCATACTTGACTTCAAAGATCTCTACAGTAAGAAATGCATAACATGGAGTAGGTAATCGAACTCAGGTACGCTTAGTTTCATGTTAGTTTAATTTATTAAATTACATATTAATAATTTGAACTAGGAATGCCTCGATACTCCATGACATTTCATTATCCCTATACTCTGTACTTAACAAGCTAAGTTCAATCCTTCTTGACATTTCATATCATGGGAAATGCACTGAATTATTATGGTTGAATTCGACATGACTCATATGAAATTATATTTTGAAAAGTTGTACGACCATCATCATTTCTTCACATGTTATTGATCCTCACGACATTTCAAATGTCCTTCTATAATTCCTCTCACAACCTATTTCACACATCATACTCTATTCCTATGTTGCCCTCATCTAATTCCGCTATTCACCTTTGAACCTTTCCTGTTATATTGAGTGGAATTATGGTGGAGAATTGTCATGAAACTGAGACTTATGCAGATTTGGAGGCTCTTCCTAAGAATGAAGCCACCAAACACATTTTTTAGAAAGATGGATGGGAGCCATTCTTCAAGAAATTTGATGGGTATGATGATACGATTACACTTCAATTCTCTCTACACTTTAATGGTGGACTAGCTAAAGTGGGCAGTCTGGAATTTGAAGTCACAGAGAAGTTCATTTCCGAAGAAATTCAATTACCCAGCACTGGTCAGAAATGAACGAAGGGCCAACCAGTCGACAAGAAGCTCTGCGCGCAGCTCCTACAACCCCAATATCAAAAATTAAAATGGTCAGAAGGCACATCAAGGTTGTGGTTGGAACCAAAATGGGCTCAGCTGCTATCTATAATCCAATGCTACCTCACTTGCGAAGGTTGGTACACGATCGTGTTTCCATGTCATGCTCGACTCCTACTACATTTCATAGGTAACCATTTGGTGAACATCCCCTATTTTCTGTTGAAGAGTTTGAAGAAAATGGCAGAACAAGTTTGCAAAGCCAAAGATTTTGGAGGTAGTCTATTTCATTTTGGTCTTGTCAAAATTTTGGTTAAGTGTGCGTTATCCCACAAACAAGAATCCTTGTATATGTTCGTTGTAAGAACCCTAGCTTCTGACAAATCTAAAGATAAAAATATTGAATCCGCTCCTCCACAGAAGAAGTCGAACTCTAAGAAAAAGGTTGTTACAACCCTGACCAAAATCTATGATGACCCTGAGAATACACCAGACTACACAATTGAGGCCAGTGATGATAATCCTGGCATAGAACATTCGTTTGATGTCCATGGTTCTGATGGTGTGGAAACTAACCATGAAAGAATGGAAAACACTGTCCCTACAGAGGCAAATGTTGAAATTCTGATTTCTCCTCCAACTTCTATAAATATTACTGATGTGGAACAACTTGAGGAGTTAATCGACAAACCTAGGAGAAATCCCAAACGAAAATGCACACGCACACTTTCATATATGGATAACTTTGTTCCTAGTTACCCATTACAAGAAATACTAAAAAGTATGGATGATCATGAGGAGGCTCTAGAGACTTCTGAGATGACATGGACTCTCTCCCAATTGATTCGAAAAGTTCATAAAGTCAATCAGCAAGATAATGCGCCCAAAGAAATTGAGTGGGACAAGCCAATTTAAATTCCAGTTGATACCCCTATTTAGGTGTATGTGGAGTTCACTCATGAACTCAGTCCAGTCGACAAGCCTATTCAAGTATATGATGAGTTCACTCATGAACTCAGTCCAGTCAACAACCCTGTTCAAGTATATGATGAGTTTATTCATGAACCCAGTCCAGTCGACACCCCTGTTCAAAGACCATATGAGTTCACTCATGCGTCTAGCCCTCAAACACAACAAGGTCGTGGTAAAACATTCGAATCTTACTGTGAAATCTCTTCCAGTAGATCCTTGCGACCAATGGTAGTCAAATTGGAAAACAAGAATCACAGGTTAAAAGAGAAGTTACATGAATATACCATACTGGATCAGCACATCAAAATAGAAAATGAACTTATGAAACTCAGGCAAGCTCACCTCTTGTCAAAGATTGAACGATTAAAATGAAAAAATAAAGGTCTTTTTCAAAAGAATAGGAGACTGCAGAAGATTGCTAGGAAGCACATCACCATTAATCAAGTTCTCAAGAAGGAAATCAGAAACATGAAGAAACATGAGAAATTGCAAATGTTGGTTGCAGCTGCTGCAACACTCTGATGAATCTCAGTTTTTGACTTTTTGTTTCCTGAGGACAGGCTAAGACTTCAGCTTGGGGGAATGTTAGTCTCCATTTTTGACTATATTTTTTCCTACATCATGTCAGATATACCCCCATTTTCATATCTAGTATCATTTCCTTATGGCCTTACCATGACACATTTGACATCCTTTTACAACTAAATGGGGCTATTCAAGGTATTCCTATGATTCAAGTTATTTTTAATGTATTTTGATATTTTAAACTAATATTGATACTAACGTGACATGAGTTAGGTACTTGTTCCCCTGAAACAGACTTATCAGTACCAAGTACTGGCTTGCACTTAGTGGAGATGCTAAAGACTTGCACGACATGGCCAGATTGGATTGACAGTCTGATTCATATGATTGATTGATTCACAACTCAATATGATGACTCAAAGTGAGATTGTAGAACTTTTTTATTATAATGCTTTATGATCCACACTTCTTGAAATTGCGTGTCATGAAGTTGTGAAATTAGTTTTAACTGACTATGAGTCATTTTTGGATCTAAGATTCGCTTGGATTAATGCACCTATGTTCAATACTATTTTGGGAGGATCTATATAAACTAAGATCGCTCTCCAGAAATGTTGGTTACAATATGATATGTGATACGATTTCTGATAAGACAATTTTCTATGCGTTTTGTTATTCGTTGTTAAAATGATTTGAGTTTGTTTATGAATTATGGAGCGTGAAGTATGAAACAATTTTGCACGGAATAATCTGAGTAGCTCTAGTTTCATTTTAGGGTGATTGCACCTCTTGGTTGGGCCCACCAACAAGTTCAATTTGTTGTCTCGTTTCCACAGTATAGTTAGTTTATTTTTAGTTCTAGAATATGCATGTGAGTTAGTTTTTGAACTTGAAGTTACTCTATTAAATTCTAGCTTAGCCATTTTTCAATTAGATCATTTTCAGTTTGATATTATCTTATGGATCGTTGAATTTTGAATGAGTTATTTGTCATCGTAGAATTTGAAGAATGAACCAAGTGCTTAATCTAGATTTGCTCTATTTTCCAGTTTCCAGTTTGATCATGATTTAAAGATAATTCGATTTTAGACTTACTTTGTTTTGTTAGGATAGATAGGTTATAGTCTTATTAAAGGAAGCTTCCAGTACTTGTAGGATAAAATAGGATATTTATTTGTTTCACTGGTGTTAGATTTAGAACTACTTGATACTTAGATTAAAAGGTTTTTAAAATGATCTCTCTTTTATGGTTTAGATAGATATGTTGATGATTATATGTTTAAGATAATGGTAGATTTTCTTGGGTGATTTCATTAGATTAGGAATAGAAATACCTTTGCTTAACTCAGAACTGTTTCAATTTGATGAGTTAGAAAACATATGATTAGTTTTAAGATAATCATTAGGGTTCAGTTTCTAAGAATAAGTTTTTGTTTTCTTCTCAGAATAACCTTTAGGTAGGAATTGGAATCTTACCATCACATATAGTGTAGAAGCTCTAAGTTCACTTACCCTGGTTTGACAATTTAGTGTTTTCAAGTAATTAAAAATCTTTAATACAACAGCCTGACAAACTCCTCACAATACCCAGTCAAAACGTTGGGAGAGGTCATTTATCTAACCTTGGAGCCTTGCATCTCCTTCAACAAATCCCTCACCCAAAGGCTCGACCTATGATGATTGTGCTAGCCCTACCTCTGCATCATCATAACACCAACATTATCCACCTTTTATCTATTCCTCATGATATCCTACTATAGGCTCTTGCACCATTATATATATTGACCTCATGGTCCATTATGTGAAAACAAAAATATGGATACCCATTAGTACTATGCCAGATAATAATAAAAACTTGCATAGAAACATCAAAATAACAACAGTATATCAACCACAAATAAAACTCACTTTAACTGTCCCACACCTCCATTGCAGGAGATAATGTTAGTATCATTATGATAGTTCATACTGGCATAAAGGTACTCTAATATCCCCTGGGGGGTTTTCTCTAGAACCCATAAAAATTTGTAGTGAAGTAGCACCCCATTGAGCCTCCACCCTCTCAAACTAGTATGTTGACCCCTCACTTCATTCAAGATAGTGTCAGCCTTATTGGTCTCAATATAAAGTTTGGGTGGAAGATCACCATCCACTCTAAAAAGAAACTACATATCACAAAGTTCAACATAGATTCACCATCCTAACCCCATGCACACCACATCAAATGTGATACCATTTCCTCCCTCATCAGGAAGGTCTAGGTATAGTTACAACCCTGGAGAACTCACTCCACAATCATCATCTATGCCCTGATAATTTGTTAGGTTCCAAGTAACCCATATATCCTCACCACCATAGTGGCCACCCACATCACCAACTCTCAAATGCATGCCACCTAGATCAATCCTCTGGTTATCGTGTCATCGCAATCATAGTGAAAACCCACTAATTCCTACACAGTGACTCCCCCATCCATATAGTGCATAACCTTAGGGACTTCTCCCCATATAGAAAGTCTTATCAAAAAATATATTCCATTCTCAGTTGACACCTCCAACATCTAACCTCAAACCTCAAATGTCTCATGGTTCATCCTCCACATCCTGACCACAAAAGTTAGTATATACTCTTAGGAGCACAGTGACATAGATTAAAAGAACCTGAGAAGAAAAAAGTTGTCTATATCAAAGTGTAATGTAGAGTTCACCATCACCTCTATGTGGAGAGAAACCCAATATATCTCTCACCACCGAATAGGTATGGTGTAATATCCAAAGTATTACAACCTACACAAAGCAATTAGTCAACTACTGCTCCTACCAAAAATTAATCTATTTCTCATAGTTCACATGGAACACATGACTATCTCTCAAAAAATCATGTTTATCAACACATATGTCTCTCACATAGTCACATTGGTCAGCACAACTATTCACCAACAAATTATATTAATTCCCACACAAATATCACTAGATTTCCCACATTGAACAATGTGATTTTTCACATAACAGCCACATTGGTGAACATGGTCAATAACACATTAGTCGTGTTCATTGCAGTGTGCATGTGGGTAAATTGACTATGATGTACAATAAAGGTGATCAAAACATACACATTATGATGTGCATAGGTATATTCTTATCTCTCATGCATACTGCATTATGCCCCTCAAAAAAATCCATACAACCTTATGTACTACCCTAGGAATAAAATTAAAATTTCCAAAATCATCGAGAGGTTAGGACCCTTTGCTCTCCTGAAACTGGATATTGATAAATTATGTGCATGTAGAAGAGATTAAGCTCTCATGGGATACATTGATATGCATCCATATGCATCACCTCAAGCACAAATGAGGTGGCATGGAGGGCTCCACTGCCATTTATACAACCTGGGCCCAAACTTCATTGAGCCCATATAGGAGCTCAAGATCCCCATTTTCCGAACCACTCATGCCATTCAGATCACCACTTTCCATTCTACATAATGTTATATTCTATTTATCTTTTCACACACCTTCCCTAGAACCCATATCTTGGCACCCAAGTTATAGGTATGCTTTCTCACTACCAATTTTTCAAATTTCCTCATCATGTTTGCTAGTGTCAAGTATTTTTTTACTTCAAGTATTTGGTTTTCATGTGTACATACTTGTCGTTAGGTTAAAAATACTTTCAATTAAGGCCATCCCATGGCCCCTTCAAGTATATTTTTAAAAAATGACATGTAGTCACTCCCTCTGTGAATAATTTCATATATTAGTATCATCCAATTGACATATTTATGTAGCTTCACATTATCCAGTATCACAACAACTTCACTTAATTTCACTATGAATCTAGTTGTTGTTTTCTAGTAGTATTTTCAGCCACATGGGTTATCCCACACTTTTTTTCCCCCTAGTAAAAATGACAACCATTTTGTTTTATCCCATAACTACGAATTCTAAGTAGTTCACACTTATGAGATTGAACTTTGTGTTTCTTCTCATCATATTTCTAGCTTAACCACCCATGGACTCCCAAATTCTAACAAGTTTTTAATTGGTTCTTTTCAATGAACCTAAAATTTTTTAGTGGCCCCTCATATCCCCAAAAAATAGTTGATCATATACAATCCAATCCCCTAACTCCCACCTACACAGATACCTACCCATGGGGTTGTTTCCCTTCATATGATATCACACCAATCTAGCCTCACTAGGATGAGCCATTTCATCATTGGGGCACCAGTCTCTATGCTTTCACATCCAACCCAATTATTCTTTATTCATTTGGTAATTATAAAATTTTCCTTTTTTATTTACATAAAGAAAGTAGACTTAGGCCATTGCACCCAACGACATCATTTTTTAACCGACAACATCCCTCGCCACCCTTGGTTGGATCATTCACACAAAACAACATTGTCTACAAGCACCTATATTATCATCCAAACCTCAATCATCCTAGTATCATTTTTTACGATCCCCATTTTTTCACCCATAACCACAAACTCTTTTTATCCTTTTCACCTCTAGTAACAATTTGAAAATACATTGTCATTGTCTGGATATCCCCATGACATTAGACACATTTTTTCCAGTCGAATTTTTTGCCTGTCACCACTCTCATCCATCACTTATGATTTTACCATTGGAAGTGCAAAGTCCCATTTACCATCGACCTCATCCATCCTTACTAGACACACATCACTCTTACAAGTCAATACCTAGTACCATGTTGATCAATTTATTTCAATGGGAACTTCTCTCTTTGTAGTTTCAACCTCATTCATGTCTACCTCAACACCAATTTCTAGGACTATTGTAGTATCTTTGTTCTTATTTACACATAAATGATGAGCCTCAAATAGGACAAAGAGAGTCATTATTTCTCTTTGATTTCATTGACCCCCCTAATGTTCGACATTACCACATGCTCACACCAGGGTGGGTATTACTTTGTGATAGTTTTTTTTTAAGTTCCATCAAAATACCCATGGGTTGAAAAGACATTTATTCCTTCATGTAATGAACGTACACCTCAAATGTTCACTTCAACCTCCAAGGAAAGTTCTCCTCGATTGTAATAATAGAAGGTCGAACCACAACTGTAAATGTTAATACATATATACTTTAGATGGTGAGTCAGGATGCATAAAGGACAATATGTTTGTGATGTAAAAGTAAATTCATTTACATGCAAATATTAATGAAAAACACATAACTGCATGTAGACCAACCATGTAAAGGGTATGGTGGACTAAATTCCACTAGTTAGGGAAAGGGAGGCTAAAATTTAAGGTTAAGGGGATAAGCTAGGGAGCTTCAGCCAAAAAGGAATATTATACTAATATTCCTTAAAATATAATGTATGGATAATTACTTTTCTCCTAAGCTCTAAGGATGAGGAAAAGTGGGTCAATGTAGCTCTCAACCTGACAAGTGTCAAGTTAGGCACATGCACATAAAGAGCTTGGATTTAGTACATTTTTTGTGGGATTCCATTTTTCCTCCATTCCTTCACTCATGAATTTGGAGGTGTCCACTGTAATTTCTTCTTACCATCACTTTACCTGTTGGTCCTAAACTTTGCATCTGACTGCTAAAGGGCAAAGCTAGGCCACCTCAAGTTAGAAATGGTCAGTTTTTTAATTTATGGGTCAGTTAGAGGGTTGGTTTACAAAGACATGAACCTGATTTGGTTGGACGAATGACATGGACGAGGGTCATCCTTGGTTGGTGGCACACTAAGGATAGACAAGTGAGATAGTAAAGGTAAGAAACAAAGAAAAACAAAAAACCATCCAATGAACAATCTGCTGCTAGAAGTTTGAGTCTTAAAATTTCATTCCAAGACTTAAACATGTACCGAAAACACAATTATTCCCACAGGTTGCAACAAAACAAAATATTCATCAAAGAATAGCTGTTATCACAGGTTGCATATTGATAAAGAAAATTTATATAGTAGATGAAGGAAAATAAATGTACTTTAGACAAAACAAAATTGTATTCAATATAAGAAACACATACAGATTTGGACATAAACACATTGTCATCAATAATATCTTCACCAGGTGGAGAGATTTAGTCCATGCACAGAATGGGTCCAACCAGTTGTTGTATTGATCTCTTTCTCCCAAAAAATCCCCCCCTTATAACATACAAAATATGCATATTTATCACAAATGTGGAGGCCCTCGACCAATGTGGAACTAAGGCTTAGATCTACACCTCAGCTGTAAAACAACTTATTAACTTAACTAAAACACATTGTTGGAGTATATTAATGAATAATATGAACTTGACTTAACAAAAAGGAGTGGTTCTTATGACACATACAAGACCACTTATTATTCATTAAACTAAAAGAGTCTTGAACTAAACAACTGAAAACCACTACTAGAAATGAAAATGGACTGATGCATGCACTGGAATGAACTGATATTGGCAGCGAATGACTAGGAGTGACAGAACTAAGTTCTGCATTAAGCATTGTCATACATGTGTGTTGTTTGAGGCCACTGGAGATATCTGAATATGTTGGCAGTGTTTTTCCCTTACTTATCTCTTGTAGGAAAGAAGTAAGTCATCTGACATTTTTTCATAGTCGTTAATACTCTCTCTGTAGTTTGGATGTGCGGTTTATCCATTTCTGGTTTGGAGCCCCTGCTAAAGTTTTCTTAGTCTATCATTTTTAGACTTCCTGATGCAGGAGAATTGTCAACAAGCGCGAGTGGAGAACATCTGGATATACACCAACGCACATTTTGGAAGGATTTTGAATTTCAAAGGATGGCACATTAATGTAATAGTTGGAAGATATATTTTATTTTAATGTTTTGGGGATTGTAATACAAATATCAAGCATTCTCTCTCATCTGCCGGTTGTGAACATTTATTGTAATAAATGAAAAGTAGATGTAGTATTTAATTCAATAATATAGCTTAGAGTTTTAGGAGGGAAAACTTAAGAAGACTCCCTCGTATGTATTGGATTGTTATTCTCATTGTAATTAAGTTGTAGAGAAAGAGAGCATAGGAGAGTAGAGAAGAACAAAGATTGTAGAATTTGTATGAATAGGTAGATATTGCTATTGAACCATGTACAAAAGAACTTGGATTAATATAAGAATGCTTTGTTTCAATTTCATGGTGTATTATGAATGTTGTGTGTATCTATTGAATGGTATGTTTACAACTTTCTCATATTCTATGTTATGCATTTGTTTCAATTCCATATATGTGTGATTTCATGTTGAATATATGAAGTCTATGAGGAGAGTATGAGTTTCAATTGTTTCTCTTCCTAATAATTCCTGCAAGGAGTGCAGTGAAAGTCTGCAAGGAGTGTGTCGACGAGTTTCTGAGTCTTACCTTAGAAAATATCGAGAGATATATCGTTGATATTATACCAATAGAAGTGAAGGTAAAGAACATAGCCATGAAAGGTGTGCCCAGGACGAGGAGAGTCTTATACTTTTCCAACCCAAGTGATCGGTTTAAGAATCTCTCTCGCAAGGAGTGTGTAAAGTTGGAGTTGTCAGATAATCATAGATTATCATGAAGGCCACAAGGAGTGCATGCAGGATTCATTAAAATCCTTGAGTTTGTAGTAAGGATCAAGCTCATGAAGGATAGAGTCATGGAAATTTCAGAGGAAGGACAAGGGCCAAAGTCACCTCATAGAAATCAAGCTAAGGAAGAAAAATATCGAGTCATTTGGTGAGAAACCATGGACAAGCTCGATGAATGGTTGGAATTCCCGGAGGGAGAAACACCAACTTTTCATGGGCCGTTGGATCTAGTATATATTTGGGAAGGATAAGGTTGAGTGTATTTTCAACACTCATAGGCCTAGAAGAAAGGGTAGCCGTCAGATCTAGAGGAGCACAAGCTATTGATTTGGCACTCTAAAATATTGGCATTTCGAGAGTTGAAAGAGTGTGGAGGAAGCTATAACTCAAAGGTTGTGAATCGTGAAATCCCGACACGATCTGGATCGTCAGATTATGGAGGAATCGGGACCATTGATATGAGGTGAGTAAGTCATGAGTTCAGATATCAGGAAAATGGAGCAAAGCTACATCTCAAGTTCTCGATATGCAAAATTTTGACATGCTCGGAGGTGGACCCCAGGGTTTGATTGGAGGCCATATTGTAGAAGAATAAGGGAGGATCTAGGGACCATTATCCCTATTTCAGGGTTTTGAGAATCAGAGGAGTCGAGGTGACTCGAAACGGAAGTCCTGAAATCCTGAAATGCAAAGCGCCTTTGATTGCGTTCGTGGTCACTCGATGGTCATGTGGAGAGGAGAGTTTCTCCTAGTGCTTATTCACGCAGGTGTAGTTTCGTAAGAAGAACCCATGTATTTGTTTTAATGAAGGTTATAGTCTGGACCAAGGAGCCATTTCGGCTCAGAGGATTTCAAGAACCATATAACGGGAGGTCAGCAGACCCTACTGAGGTAGAAGCTTTGCATCAGGTGGTATCAAAGATTACAACTATTGTTTTCTGTAAGCAAGAGAAGACATAGGACAATTGTGATTTGAATTCTATGTGGTCGAATTTGAAACAATGTCTCCAAGGAGACGTCCAAAAAGAACTTTACCTGATTCAGTCATGGAGAGGGAAATGAGAGAACTTTGTGCTCGATTAGATACTATGGAGACAACATAGAGTCAGACACCTGATACTAGAGATATCAGTGAAGTTGAAAGCGAGAACGAAGAAGGAGAAGAAGAATTTTTAGCTGAAGATGTTGCAGAGGAACATCTATTTAAATTTGTTGCAATAATAGGTGCCAGATAAAAGTTGGACATCCTGATGTATGAAGGCAACTTAGATGTTGAGGAGCTACTAGATTGGTTTAGTGCTCTAGATAAATACTTTGACTATGAGGTTATCAAAGAAGATAAGAAAGTAAAGCAGGTTGTCACTAGACTGAAAGGACATGCAACACTGTGGTTGGATGAACTGCAAGCTGACAGGCGGTGAAAAGGAAAACAATGAATTAAATCTTGGGAAAGAATGGTAGCCAAGATGAAAGACAAGTTCATACCCAGATATTATCAGATCAATATGTTTCAAAGAATACCGAATTTGAGACCGAAAAGGATGACAGTGAAGGAGTATACAGAGGAATTCTATAGACTTAACATCAGAGTTGGTCATCGTGAGAGTGATGATGAAAATATCACTAGATACATGAATGACCTAAGATATGATATTCAAGATGAGATGAGAATGGTGACAATCAGAAATGTGGAAGATTCTTATCAGTTTTCTCTAAAGGATGAAGAGAAATTGGCTCGAAAGAAAGGTCAAAGGGGCAGAGGTAGAAGTCAGATCAGAGGCAAATAAATTTCCCAGGACAGAGTATAAAAGCACAAGGATGAAGAGAATAAACCTCATAACCATCGAGAAAGGGGAGGAAGTTCACAAGGAATACAATATGCCGACAGGAACACTTTTCCTCAAGCAAGAGGAAGAGGAAGAGGCAGAGGAGGTGAAGTAAAGTGTTTTGTTTGTGGGAAGATAGGACACAAATATTGGGAATATCCTGATAGAAAAAGGGATGAAGAAAGCAAAGATCACATTTCAGAAGCACAAAGGCCAAATGTTGAGGCAGAAGATGTAGAAGGTGGAAGATCCTCAATGGTGAGGAAAATTCTCTTGAAGCCAAAGAAAGAGATGGAAAATCTAGTCCAGAGGAACAATTGGTTTAGGACTTCTTGCAAAATCAAAGATAGGGTATGAAAGGTGATAGTTGATAGTGGAACAACATATAACTTAGTATCCACAGAGATGGTGGAGAAGTTAGAATTGGAGACAGTTTCACATCTAAGTCCATATAAAGTTTCATGGTTGCAAAAACGACATCAGGTAACAATCACTAAACAATGTTTAGTTGAATTTAAGATAGGGGGTTATAAAGATGAGATTTTATGTGATGTAATTCCCATGGATGTATGTCATATTTTCTTGGGAAGGTCGTGGAAATATGACAAAAATGTTATTCATGATGGAAGAAAGAATACCTATACCTTAGAGAAGAATGGTAAGATTCATATGTTGATGCCAATTGAAGACAAGAAGGCGAAAGAAGAAACAAGTAATACTATACTTCTCATGAGTGGGAAGGAACTTCTGGATGAAGTCAAGAAAGATGAAGAAATGTAGTTTGTTGCGGTTAGAAAACCTAGAGTCATCTTGACTAGTATTTCAATAAGTGATCTACCTAAGGATATTCAGGAACTGCTGGAGAATTTAGCTGATATGGTGGTGGACGACTTACCTTGTTCATTGCCTCCCATCAGAAGTATACGCCATCACATTGACCTTATACCAGGAGTGAGTTTTCCCAAAAAAGTAGCATACAAATTGACGCCACAAGAGAATGAAGAGGTTAAGAAGCAAGTCCAGGATTTGATGGACAAAGGGTTGATTAGAGAAATCTTGTGTCCATGTGTTGTACCAATAGCATTAAGACCAAAGAAGGATGGTGGATGGAGAATGTGTACAAACATGAGGGCTATAAACAAAATCACCATCAGGTATAGATTTCCTTTACCAAGGATGAATGACTTAATGGATTGCTTGAGTGGGGAAAAGGTTTTTTCAAAATTTGATTTAAAAGAGGATATCATAAGATTAGAATGAGGGAAGGTGATGAATGGAAGACATCATTCAAGAAGAATTAAGGGTTGTATGAATGGATTATCATTCCATTTGGCTTGATGAATGTGCCAAGTACTTTTATGAGGTTGATGAACGAAG
The DNA here is from genome assembly GCA_009831015.1 of Picea engelmannii. Classification (NCBI taxonomy): domain Eukaryota; kingdom Viridiplantae; phylum Streptophyta; class Pinopsida; order Pinales; family Pinaceae; genus Picea; species Picea engelmannii. The sequence goes on along the minus strand of ML777329.1, from coordinate 128,395 downwards.
TCTTGAAATATTTCATTGGGAAGTTTGTAATTGTGTATCTTGATGATACATTGATCTTCAGTAAGACTGAGGAAGAACATTTGAGACATTTTACTCTAGTGATGAGGAGGTTGCAGCAAGAGAAGTTGTTGATAAATCTAAATAAGTCATCTTTCATGAAGACATAACTTATTTATTTGGGTTTTGTGATCTATTTGAATGAGTTGAAGTTAGATCCTAAGAAGGTAAAAGCGATCAAATAATGGCCATCAACAAGGAATATATTTGAAGTTAGGAGCTTCCATGGACTAGCCAGCTTTTATAGGAAGTTCATCAGAAATTTTAGTGGAATTTGTGCACCAATAATGGACACAGTCAAGAAAAGACATAAATCTTTTCATTGGACAGAGGAGGTAGAGAAAAGTTTCAAGTTGCTGAAAGAGAAAATAACCGAACAACGAGTTATGGTTCTACCAGATTTCAGTAAAACATTTCAAGTGAGATGTGATGCAAGTGGATTTGCAATTGGAGTAGTCTTCAGTAAAGACAATGGACCAGTTACATACTTCAGTGAGAAGTTGATCAATGCCAAAAGGAATTATTCCACGTATGATAAAGAGTTTTATGTAGTCATACAGGCGTTGAAGAAATGGAGGCACTACCTAGTTCCAAAAGAGTTTGTTTTGTATAGTGACAAACAAGCCTTATAGTTTATAACCAGACAGAAGAAACTGAACCAGAAACATGCAAAACAGGTTGAATTTATACAAAAAATTAATTTTTTTATAAAGAACATTTTTGGAAATGATAACAAGGTTGATCATACATTGAGCAGGAAATGTTTGATTCTACAGGAGTTTCTGTAACACCCCTGCCTCGTTACGTCAACAAATCGGATAACAGGTGCAAAATTTTTATTTTTATTTTTTATTTTTTATTTTTTATTTTTTTTTGGTGTGTGCACGCGTGTAGAAGAACCGACACTCTAGACTCTACGTCCCCACTCGACACAAATAGACCAAGAGCATGGGAGGTTTACCCATCCAGTACCACCTAAATTTTAAGAACAACACCCTTTCGTTATGAGCGCAGATTAATTCTATTGTGCTTAATTCAAGAACAAGTCAACGTACAAGTTCGTCCTTAACCAAAAACATTACAATTTGTTATCAAGGACTAATGGACGCATTAAATTATATCACCTTGACCTTGCGCATTAACAGACACCTTCATCAATAGGGGACCTCCGGAAAATACAGCTACATTAACTTTTCCTAATGACCACACTGAGGTACATCTTAAAATCAAAACCTAACAATAATCCCTTCCATTGAAACTACCCGATTCTTACCACGATTGCCATAACTTGGATGCTAGTTTTATTATGAGTAAGTTGTAAATTTATTTAATAGCCATCCCAATTAAATGCCATCCATTACCAAGCTACTTTAATTGATAGTACATTCCCATTTACTAAACCCCAATAAGTTATGGCACTTAGTCTCCGAGCCTTACATTTAGGTCATTAGCAACCATAAATTCCATAGCATAAGATAAGGTGMCAGGTCATTCCCTTTTAATACCCTAGTTKCCATTAAATAAAAACATAGCCACCYTACCTATAGGTTATCCACTCTAACCTTACATTTCCTTGTAAGTTCCAATGAMCRTACCTTTACCCAACCTAMTCTAAACTTTATAATGACCCCACCTATAATTCAATGACTTTGCAATTAGAAAAACAAGGACATTCTATTATATGTCATCTATACTAAAGTTACTCTCTGTATTAGATTGGAAAACAAGGCTCTCACTGTACTCACTTATGGGCCCACAACATCCACAAATTCCAAGACTATTCCACTGATGTACCAATAAACAGTAATTAAAATGACCATAATTAACACTCCCCATATTAAGAAGGACATTGTAAATATTAACAATATTTAAAAGGCCAAATTTAAAAAGATAACACATTTAGAATGAGAATATGAAAAGGTCATTGTAATTATTAACAATATTTAAAAGGCCGGATTTAAAAAGATAACACATTTAGAAGGAGAAAATAAAAAGAACATTATAATTATTAACAATAATTAAAGGGCCAGATTTAAAAAGATAACACATTTTGAATGAGAAAATGAAAAGGTCATTATAATTATTAACAATATTTAAAAGGCCGAATTTAAAAAGATAACACATTTAGAAGGAGAAAATAAAAAGGACATTATAATTATTAACAATAATTAAAGGGCCAGATTTAAAAAGATAACACATTTTGAATGAGAATATGAAAAGGTCATTATAATTATTAACAATATTTAAAAGGCCGAATTTAAAAAGATACACATTTAGAAGGAGAAAATATAAAGGACATTATAATTATTAACAATAATTAAAGGGCTAATTTAAAAGATAACACCTTTGGAAATGAGATTATGTAAACTCACGGCCAGTCGTTTTTATATATATCAGGTTTATAATCAGGTTTATATATCTGGGTGGCCACTAACAATTCATTCACCCATTACAGATACATCTCCAATGTAATACGATTCACTACAATGTAAGTCAAGGTATTAAGAAAACAGAACCGAACCAAGCCATTCTAGAAGTCTAAGCCAAGCAGCTATAATATAACGGAAACGGAACTAATTTTCTGTGGCGCATAATTAAATCCATCAATATTTAATTAACCTCACCAAGGATTTCCTCATCTGGCATTCAACACCAATCGCTGGGTCCATGCAGCGTTCAAAAGTTTAATTAGGCTTTAATTTTGGGCACTACCTATCAGTTTATTTTTATTTTTTAAATAAAATCCAAGTAAGTGAAGTCTGGTGCTAGGGTTCACTGTCTGAGGTCAAGTGCTATATCCCGTGGTTAATATTAACATAAAAATAGTAAAAGAAGGGCCACCGTCTTGTAAGTGATTTGGACACTAATCATTCGGACGACATCCCATTTTCCAGCTGCCAGTAGACAATCGGGGGCGAAGATCCCTGTGGTTCCGTACCATCACGTGGCAATCAGGCGGTAAGGCACTAAAGGAGTTTCCTTTGGGAAACAGGAACCGTGGAGAAGGCCGAACCTAGGCTGCAGCACGCCAACGAATGGAGGATACACTATTGAAGGATGGCGCGGCATCCAGCGTTTTCTCGACCAAGGACTTAACGGTAGGGAAGGCGCGGCAGCAGAGCAATTGAGTTCACCGATAATCGAGCCATTACACTGCCCAAGGCGCAATTAACCCGGCCTCCTGACATTATGCCAACCAACTAGCAAACCTACCTGGGTTGATTCGATCATTAAATCCTCACGCTAATAACTAATGTATTAGGGTTAGCCAGCTCAGGTCTTCGCCAAACAACATATTGCCTCCCTTTTTAGAAGATAAAGAAACTGGTGGAAATTGGAATAATGGTAAATACGGATAGTCTGCCCTATTGGACTCACGCGCGGGCTAAAGAGCCGCAGGCCTTCCACCTGGCGTTATCGATGGTAGTCACAGAAGTTTAACAAGTGGCTGCAAGTTCCCAATCAGCATCATTTTTATTATAAACATTACCCATCATAACTATCGACTCCCAATTACAATATTATCAACTTATAACCATAGCATTTTATACGAACAGATTTAACCTAATCTACATCCGCTGCACCTGTAACGGAGAAAGGGAAAAATAATTCTGCTGTCAACCTATATCGATTTGCATGGCTTTAACCCAGGCCCAACCAAGCGAAATAAAGAAACTATGAAATCTAAATCTCGATTTTCTGCTCAAGACGACCCTGGAATTGCAATTTATAGCTGAGACGGAATTTTCGATAGTTCTGCAAAAGGCGTGGAGTCCGCATATCATTTGACCCTCTAGAGAATTAGTGATGCTACTGGGAAGGACCCAGTCAATTGATTGCAGACGTGTGAATTACCGAGTTGGAGAGAATGTAGAAAGTGACCCGGAGGGAACCCGTGTGTGTGAAATACCGACTACCGACTACTCGGTGAGGGAAATAGAGAACAGTCTTGTCATGTCTAGGGCTTTCTTTTGCATCGAATGGAGTGGTTGGAATGCACAGGTTCCTTCCCTAGCACGCAGGGAAAAGTTTTTAATCAAGAACACAGGGGTGGCATCATGAAAGTAGAACTCCGGTGGTTAGGATAACGAGGGGGTATCCTCCGTTATAAAGCACAGGAAACCGACTCAGGGAGCAATCACTCAACAGGGAATTAAAACTGAATGCAGGTTGGGTGGACAAAAATGTGGTTTTCCTCCAGCGAGATGGAACCTAGGAAATTGCAGTGAACCAAGAGGGAGACCAGGGGCGTCCTCCCAACCAAATGCATAGGTTTAAAATCAAGAAACGCAGAGAAAAGTAATTCCAGCGCAGAAAATACAATGACCACCAAGTGGCAGAGATACAACCTCCGCCCAAGACCTCGTGCCAGTACGAAAGTTCAGGACAACTACCCCACAAAATTTTTCGACAAAAATCACAGTAGCCATACAACCGCATACCCAGATACCCTATTGCAGGGACGGATTCAATGAATTTCCGGAACAAGGAATGAATAAAAAGAATTTACAAAGTCCCATATAATAGTAAGAATTTACTCAGTCTAGAATCAGAAACCAAATCCATTTTACACTGTGCAGAGTGATCAACAACCATTTGACACCGTCCAGCACATTGACAACTAATTACATAGTCCAGAATAAGAAACCAAGATATTTTACACAGTCCATTCCTATGTCCATCTACCATTCAATCAGGACAAAAAACTTACCTTAGCATGTTCGCCTGTTCTTGATGAAGTCCCGCGTGCTCCTTGGTGCTCCCGCTGCTCCAGCTCCTGCTTGCCAACCTCAATGAGCTCACCGGTACCTCCCAGCCAAACGCTAGGGGTACTCTTCTTCCCCCTCAGCCCCCCGAGCCGCAAAGGGGCCACACACAACCAGAGAGTCACTAGCTCCTCAGCTCGCCTCCCAGGGCTAAGCTACCACTCAAAAATGCGCTGAGGCTTCCCAAATCCTACTAGAAAATCAGTCAGTCCCCTCTCTCAGCATAGCAATGCAATCTCCCAAAAAAAAAGCCCTTTCTTTTCCTTTCTCCCATCCCTTTATCCCCTCAAACCCTAATTCTCTTTTCACTTAGGTTTTCCCCCTCTTTTTCCCTTTTGACTTTCCTCAATTTCTTTTTAGTTTAAATCATTTGTATAATTCATTTTGATTTTTATTAATTTTTTTTTTAAATCAAGGGAATGTGCACTCATTTTATTTATTTATTATATTTA
>ML777329.1:74803-113914 GCA_009831015.1 Picea engelmannii | reverse complement strand
AATTAGGCTGACTCCATCAACCACCCTTACCGCGATGTGCCCTTCAGGTCGCACCACGTGCGCCAAGGGTGCCACTCGCCTCTAGACTTTCTTTTGGCGACATGCCCTTCAGGATGCACCACGTGATCCAAGGGTGCCACTCGCCGAATAAGTTTCTTCTGTGCGACGTGCCCTTCAGGATGCACCACGTGATCCAAGGGTGCCACTCGCGGACTGAACTGATTGGTAGACCTCTATAACCCCTGGAGTCAATACTCCGCGAGGTGAGCTAGTAGGAGACTAAGGGCTCTAAGGAATAAGGCCCCCGCCTTATTGCACGCCCCTTAGAATCATCGTGAGTGACTGTCGTAGTCATCCCTCACGGCATCGTGGGTCCTCTCGAACTAGGTAATCGTTAACCTACAGCTCGAGCCACGGCAGGAGTGCTAGCAGGCGGTGGCAGGGCTGTTGTCCACCCCTCTGCCTCAACCTCTCTGCAATTGTGTGTGGCCCCTTTACTCCATATGTGAGTCAAGTCGGCAATCTATCGTCAGCCCGCATCACCAATAATCATGTCAGAAATGTCGTCATCAATCATCAATCAAATAAAACATCATAATAAACATATCAACCCAAAGCACACTCCCTGACTCAGTCCGGAGTCCAAGGGGGTTCTACCAATGCCTCTGCATCCTCAAGGTCAAAAACCCTGCACACTCAATCAAACTGAGTCAATAGCACCCGTCTAATCAAATAGTAACACATCATGTCATCTGTCAATCACATCATAATCAAATATAATAGGTCTAATGTCAAAAAGGGTCTAGATCACTTGCGAGCAAGTGTCCTCAAATAATAAGTGGTCTCAGTGCGCCAGAGCGGGATGTTATAGTTTCATGTGAAGACCTTATGTTTTGATATCCTTAAGGAAATGTACAGAGATGATTTAGATTTCAAGGATGCTTATGAATCATGTGAGAATCTTGTTCTAAGAGACAGAAGCCAATGGATTGAATATTTAATTTAGGATGGACTGTTATTTAAAGGAAATCAGTTGTGTATCCCGAAGATTTCTATGAGAGAAAACATTTTGAAAAAATAGCATAGTGGGGGATTGGATGGAGATTTTAGCCATGATAAAACATTTGTGCAACTAAATAATTTGTATTATTGGCCATGAATGAGGACAAATATCGGAAAATTTTTCAACATATGTAGAATATGCTAGCACATAAAGGGGAAAATACAGAATACAGGGTTGTATCAACCATTACCAATACCAGAGAGGCCATGGGATGTGATAAGCATGTATTTTGTGTTGGGATTGCTGAGGACACAGAGGGGTTGTGATTCCATATTCATGGTATTCGATAGATTCTAAAAAATGGCACATTTCATTCCATGTCAGAAAACCAGTGATGCAACACACATTGCAAATTTGTTTTTCAAACAAGTTGTTCGACTTCATGGTTTACCCAAGAGTATTGTTTCAAACAGAGATACCAAATTTGTTGGTCATTTATGGAGGACACTATGGAAGAAGTTGGGGATGAATCTATATTTTATCTCAACATATCACCCTCAGATGGATGGACAAATTGAGGTAGTAAATTTAAGTTTAGGGGACTTATTGAGGAGTTTAGTCGATGAACATCACAGTCAGTGGGATCAGACTCTTCCATAAGCAGAATTTGCATATAATGAATCACCTAATAGGAGCACAAGACAGAGCCCATTCCAGATAATTTATGGAATGTAGCCAAGAGGAGTATTTGAGTTGAAACTTGAGAGACTTAGAACAGAGTGATTTCAAGAGTGTTGGAGTAGAATATTTTGCAGCAGATATGCAGAAGCTCCACAGTAAGATTAAAGAGCGGTTGGAGAGTTCCAACTAGGAATACAAGTGAAAATAATATAAACACAGGAGAGAGATTCAATTTGAAGTGGGAGATTTAGTATTAGCACACCTCAGAAAATAAAGGTTCCCAAGGGGAATGTATAATAAGATGAATATGAAAAAGATATGACCATGTAAGATTTTACGGAAATTTGAGGCCAATGCTTATGAGATAGAATTACCAGATGGTGTGTGAATATCACCCATATTCAACGTAGTAGATCTGTATCCTTATAGAGAAGATGAATCGAGAGGAGAAGAGAATCAAGAGGAGATTCAATGGGTCAAACAGATGCCTATAGCTGAAAACTTGAAGATGGAAAAGATCATTGATTAGAGAGTTGGCAAGAAGACCCGAAGGAAAACCTATCTTGAATATTTGGTAAAATGGAAAGGACACCCAATTGAGTATGCCAGTTTGAAAAGTGAGTAGATATCCAGAAACATGGACAGGTAGTGCAGGATCTCATGGACAGGATTCCATGAATTTTTTCATCCAGAGGAGTATGATGCAGGAGCATCGTCAGCAAGCGCAAGTGGAGAACAATTGGATATACACCAGCGTACATTTTGGAAGGATTTTGAATTTCAAAGGATGGCACATTAATGTAATAGCTGGAAGATATATTTTCTTTTAATGTTTTGGGGATTGTAATAAAAATCTTAAGCATTCACTCTCATCTGTCAGTTGTGGACATTTATTGTAATAAATGAAAAGTAGATGTAGTCTTTAATTCTATAAGATAGCTTAGAGTTGTAGGAGGGAAAACTTAAGAAGACTCCCTCGTAAGATGTAGAGCAAGAGAGCATAGGAGAGTAGAGAATAACATATATTGTAGAAGGTGTATGAGCAGGTAGCTATTTCTATTGAACCATGTACATAAGCACTTGGATTAATATAAGAATGCTTTGACTCAATTTCATGGCGTATTATGAATGTTGTGTGTATCTATTGAATGGTATGTTTACATATTGATCATATTCTTTGTTATGCATTTGTTTCAATGCCATATATGTGTGATTCCATGTTGAATATATGAAGTTTTTGAGGAGAGTATGAGTTTCAATTGTTTCTCTTCCTGATAATTCTTGCAAGGAGTGCAGTGAAAGTCTGCAAGGAGTGCGTCGACGATTTTCTGAGTCTTACCTCAGAAAAGCTCAAGAGAGATATCATTGATCTTATACCAGTAGAAGTGTAGGTATATCACAGAGCCATTCAAGGTGTGCACAGGCTGAGGAGAGTCCTAGACTTTTCCAACCCAAGTGAGCGGTTGAAGAACCTCTGTTGTAAGGAGTGAGTAGAGTTGGAGTTGTTAGATAATCAGATATTATCGTGAAGGCCGCAAGGAATGCATGGAGGATTCCTTAAAATCCTTGAGTTTGCAGTAAGGATCAAGCTCGGGAAGGATAGAGTCATATGAAATTAAGAGGAAGGATGAGGGTTGAATTCACTCAACAGAAATCAAGCTCAAGATGAAAAATGCTGAGTCATTTGGTGAGAAACCATCGAGAATCTTGATGGACGGTTGGAATTCCCAGAGAGAGAAACACTGATTTTTCGTGGGCCGTTGGATCCAGTAGATCTATGGGAAGGATAAGGTCTAGTGTCTTTTAAACACTCATAGGCACTAAGGAAAGGGTAGCCTTCATATCCAAAGGAGCAGGAGCCATTAATTTGGTTCTCTGAAATATCGACATTTCAGGAGTCGGAAGAGTGTGGAGGAAGCTGTAACTCGAAGGTCATGAATCACGTAATCCCAACACGATATGGACCGTCGGATCATGGAGGAATTGGGACCATCGATCTGAGGTGAGGAAGTCACAAGTTCGGATATCAGGAAAAGAAAGCAAAGCTACATCTTGAGTTCCTGATACGCGAAATCCTGACATGCTCGGAGGTGGACCCCAGGGTTTGAATGGAGGTCATATGGTAGAAGAATAAGGGAGGATCTAGAGACAGTTAACCCTATTTGGGGATTTCTAGAATCAGAGGAGTCGAGGTGACTTGAAACAGAAGTCCCTAAATTGTGAAATGCGAAGAGCCTTTGATTGGGTTCATGGTCACTGTCGGTGGTCATGTGGAGAGGAGACTTACTCCTAGCGCTTATTAGCATGGGTGTAGTTTCGTAAGAAGGACCTGTGGATTTGTTTTCATGAAGGTTCTAGTGTGGAACAAGGAGCCATTTTGGCTCAGAGGAGTTGAAAATCCAGAGACCGGGAGGTTAACAGACCTTGCTAAGGTAGGGGCTCTGCGTCACTTCCTCTATCCCTATTTAGCGATGATGCAAATTCAGAACTTCCAGAGTTTTTTTTATGTGTAGTGTGAAAATATCCCAGAGTGACTTTCTCCCAAAGTCATTAACTCACATTTACTATTAATTAGACTGTGATTACTTTAACCATCAAATTTAATGACTTCGAGACTTTGGAAGTTCGACCCTTCAACAATTTTGGACTATGCTAAATTGAAAACCCTTGGAATGATAACCCCCAAGATCTGACGTGTCCACATGATGTCACTTTGTCGACATGTCATGAAAAGAGAGTGACACATGTATCTTAGAAATGGGAAAATGATGCAACAAAATGACCTAAAATGAGTGCCATGTGTCTTCAAAACTTCTGCACTTCGACACTTCAGGGCTTTGTGCTTGCTCTGGACCAAAACCTCCCAAGATGAATGAACTTGCGAAGTGACGTGGCAGTGAGGGCCTACTGTGGCACTTCATAGCTTCGAATATTCAACTCTTTGGAGAACTATGTTGTTCGTTAAACCTCATGTGATGTTGAAAACCTCGAATGTACGAAAGTCATCGATTGGAGTGGCCTGTTGGATCTCCATTGTTGCAATTTTAACCTGTTTGTTCCCACAATCTGAGCCCAAAATTCACTTCTTTTGAATTGTTGTGTTCTTATTTTGGATGTTTCCTATGAAAACAAAGGACTTGTTCGACTTGCTACATGATATATTAGTGGTAACTTCGATGAAATGTACTACAAACCAAATCAATGACATGCAATTACCCCTCAAGAAAACAAAAGGATGGCACAAAGAATCAATTAAAGAGAAAAAATTAAAATGTGGAGAATAACCTAGCAAGGAAAAAACAAAGAATCAATCTTTAAGAAGATGTTATAGGTGAATCGAAGGGGTAAGGATGCGATGCAGACCTAAGTTCCAACATTGTCTCCATCTAGGGATAACACTTCCCTGTGAGGTGCTAAGAATAGTAGATCAGTTGCCTTACTTCTCAATATCTTGCTCCTACCTTCCTTTTCTTACCTTTGTTTATGTCTACCATCCATGTATATGTGCCACTATCTCTCAGCCATGCATCTATGGAGTTCAAAACAATAACTACACCCCATATCCTTTGTTGTGTTATGGAGTCTTTATTCAATATGAAACTTAAAACTGCAGCTACACCCCAGTGCCTTTGTTGGGCTATGGAGCCTTTATTCAATATGAAACTTAAAACTACATATACACCCTAGTGCCTTTGTTGGGCTACAGAATGTTCTTGTAGATCTACTGTATAAATAAACTAAAAATTAAATGATCGAATGATGAGATTTATTCAACACACCCCTAATCTACTCAACTGAAAACAACTTAGTCTACTAGTTTTAGACTTCCTCTATCCCTATTTAGCGATGGTGCCAATTTAGAACTTCGGGATTTTTTGGATGTGCAACGTGAAAATCTCTTGGAGTGAATTTCTCATGGAGTCATTAACTCACATTTACTATTAATTAGACTGTGACTACTTTAACCATCAAATTTAGTGACTTCGGGACTTCGGAAGTTTGGCCCTTTGGTGATTCAGACTATGTTGAGTTGAAAAACTCCTAGAGTGGTAGGGCCTGGAGTGATGTGGAAGCCTGACATCACTTTGGGACTTCAGTGGTTCGACACTTCAGCATTCGGGAGTTTCTAGATGTAAAGCATGGAAATCTCTTGGAGTAGTACCAGCATGAAGTGACATGTCTTGGAAGGAGAGTGACACATGTCACTCAAAATTGAGTAGATGACATTCCCCAAGGTTCTTGAAATGAATGGCATATGTCAACACCATATGGATTCCACATTTCAGTGCCAGATGGTTGCCACATGTCTTGAAATATGAGTGTTGTTTTCTTCGACACTTCAGGCTTCAAGAGTTTTGGAATGTGAAGCATGAAGATCTCCTGGGGTAATATGGGCCTGGAGTGACATGGCAGCTTGACGTCACTTCGGGATTTTGGTGGTTCATCATTTTGGCACTTCAAGAGTTTTGGATTATGAAGCATGAATATCTCTTCAAGTAGTACGAACCCAGAGTGACATGGCATCCTGTCGTCACTTCGGGACTTCGATGATTCGAGGCTCCGACACTTTAGAAGTTTGCATTTTCTTTGGGTCAAAATATTTAGGAGGAAAATTTCCCAGAGTCATTAACCAACATTAATCAATTATTAACCCAAGGTTACCTTTAATCTTCATCAGTTCAGGACTTCAGGGCTCTATCTCTTCGGGGTTCAAGACTCTTTTAAGTGCCTGACTTACATATCTCCTGGATAACTAATAATGTTGTAGAGTGATGTGGTAGTGATGTCATTATTAGTGACATGTCAATAAAATAATAGTAACATGTGTCAGCTGGAAATGCATGGATGACGTAAACAAGTTACCAAAAATGAGTGCCATGTGTCTCAATAGATGAGTGTCATTTGTCAGTGCAAGATGGATGCCACGTGTCCCCAACTCTTCAGGGTTAAAGAGTTTTGGAATGCTAAGCATGAATTGAAAACCCTTGAAATTATAACCCCTCAGATCTGACATGTCCACATGACATCATTGTGTCTACGTGTCATGAAAAGAGAGTGTCACGTGTCTCTTGGAAATGGGTGAATGACGCAACCAAATGACCTAAAATGAGTGTCATGTGTATTCAAAACTTCGAGACTTTGAAATTTCGGGGCTCTGTGCTTTCTCTAGACCAAAACCTCCTGGATGAATGAACTTACGAAGTGACATGGCAGGGAGGGCCCACTCCGACATTTAAGAGATTTGGCTCTTCGACTCTTCATCTCTTTGGAGATCTGTGTTATTCATTAAAACTCACGCGATGTTGAAAACCCCGAATGCACAAAATTCGTCGATCTGAGTGGCCCGTTGGATCTCCATTGTTTCAATTTTAACCTGTATTTTCCCACAATCTGAGCTTGAAATTGATTTCTTTTGAATTGTTGTGTTATTATTTTGGATGTTTCCTGTGAAAACAAAGGACTTGGTCGACCTGCTACATGCCCTATTAGTGGTAACTTTGATTACACATATTTCAAACCAAATCAATGACATGAAATTACCCCTCAAGAAAAAAAAAAGATGGCACAAAGAATCAATTAAAGAGAAAAAATTAAAACGTGGAGAAAAACTTAGCAATAACAAAACAAAGAATCGGGATTTAAGAAGATGTTATAAGGTGAATAGAAGGGGTAAGGACGCGATGTATACCTAAGTTCTAATAGTAACAGTATTTTACTCGAACCAGTACTGAAACCATACTTGTACTTGGTTAACTGAAGATCTAGACTGAAGAAGAAGGTTGTCAGACCCATGGGATACTAAAGAGATGGGTTGTTAGGCCCGTGAGAAATTCTCTCTAGGTGAGAGACTTATTGGGATTTGTTTTCGCAAAGATGCCAAAATGTAGCTACAAGGCTCTGAGACTTCCTGTCTAACATGCTATTGAATTCCCAGAAATGAAATGGGGCAACTGAAGGAATGTTGAGTAGAGAAGGGGAACATTTCTTGGGGTGGGATAGGCATGTGGGGAATGAGGGACTATATGTTATCAGTTTGAGTTGGCACATGTGAGATAGTTCTTCCTGTGTGTCTGAGATACATCAGGCTAGATAAAAATTCCTTTTCCTAGGTAGATTTTACTTCCAACTCGGGGGTGACCCACTGCTAAGAGTTATGAGTAATGTGATCTAAGGCTGGGAGGAATGTGGAAGGTTTGCACACAATTGGTGGTCTTATATTCAAATATAAGTTTCAATTGTGTGTTAAAATTACATGTTGCATCATTATTTATGTGTTTATTGTTATGGGTTTTCCCTATGTATGTTACATTGTGTATTTTCATCATTATTTTGTATAAAACTATGTGTATTTCCACAATATTAATATGCTTTAAATTCACATACAGTTAGAAAATTATTTCACATGGCATAGCCCAACACTGGGTGACTAGGGATGCCACAATATAGTATCAGAGCCAAGTTTCCAACAGTGATCCTGGATGGGACGAGTAAGTTGAAATTGAAGTGAAATTTCATAGAGAATCATTTTTTAAATGACCAAATTTCGCGTTACAGTGCACCCATGGGTGTTAGAAGGGTGTGGAGAGCACACCTTGTTTGAGCTTGAAAGTTTAGCAGCTGTAGTGGTTCAAGAAATCACAACAACCATTGAATTGGGCTGCCAAATTAGATTTAGGCCGTTGGATCAAACCCATATGAGAGGATAGTGCGCTGCAGAGGAGATCAATTCCCAGTTGTTGGATCTGAGATCAGAAGAAGGAGGGACGTGAGATCAAGGTAAGAAGTGTGTATGTTAAATATCCAATTCCTTTGGACTTCACCACTTCAGACTTTTCCACTTCAGTTTTTTTAAGTCAATTGTCGTGAAAGAGGAAAAATCCCCAAAGCTTTGAAGTCTAAGAGTGAAACTACGTTGTAGATCATAGGGAGAAGTGTCAACCATTGGATTGGCCAAGGATAGATTTGGTTCATCCGATCAAGTATGAACTAGGAGGAGAAGTGTTATGGAGAAGATCAGATCCCAATCATTAAATCTACACACAGGTGAGTGTGAGCTGTAGATCTCATAGAAGTTCAAAGATTTGGAACTCCGGGAGAAACATGTTCTTGTGTGTCCAGGAGGAAAATATCTCGAAGTTATGAAATATAGAGTAAATATAGACCATTGGTCATCAGGGAAATGTTTCATCATATTTTCAAACCTTCATAAGTTCGACAATCTGAAGGTCTGTGGATAAAAGGTCTGCTGGTGTGAAAAGTCCTGAAGTCTGAAGTCAATCTGGACCATTCGTTGTTGGGGGACATGTGTCTTCATATTATCGAGTGTATAGAGATTTGACTCTCTAGAGGATTATGGGTGGAAGGTGTTCTGGCCTGAAAAGTCCCGAAGCCCCGAAGCCCAGAGCCAATCTAGTTCATTTGTTGACAGGGACATGTGAATCGTAGATCTCAGTCCATCGCCAGTTCAACGTTTGATAATTCAGGAGGCAACATGCGTTAGAGCCTCAGAACTTTCAAATAATGGAGTTTCTAAGGGGATCCCAATTGTTGGTTGCATGAGGGGAGATATTCGTCGATCTCAAATTTGGCCTTTGACGGTTCGGAGGTATTGTGGTGTTGTGTTGAGAAATATTCGAAAGCCTGATGCTTCGAAGCATCATAGTCCTAAAGCTCCAGAAAATCTCCAGTTCAGGGGTTTCTCCACTTCGGAATTTAGGGGAATTTCTTTGTTGTGTTGGAAAATATTTTGAAGCCCGAAGCTTCGAAGCACTGGAATCCTGAATCTCTGAAGAAGCACTCGTTCAGGAATTTGCCAATTTAAAATTCGAGGAATTTGAAGTGTGTTGAGGGAGAAACCTATGAATTCCAAAGATTTGGAGCTTCGAGGTCCCAAATCTCCAAATAAGTGCCATTTAGGTAAGGTTATGGTTCTAGCCTATAGTCACATGAGTATTGGGGCCGAAGTAAAGGGGCTAGTGCTCGAAAATTGAATTTTTTTAGATAGAAAGGGCCTTAAAGAAGGATCCTGCAGGTTTCTAAATTATGTAAACCTGCATTTGAGGGAAAATAAAAGGTGCATATGAACCTTAATATAGGATCCAACATGGGTCTCAGAGATAATTCGACTCCCAAAGAAGATCCAACAACGATTTCCCTCACAAAAAGAATAATTTTTCAAATAACCATAAATTTATGCTCAAGACTCAGAATTGAGCATGGAAGAAGGCATTGGAAAGGTCTTGGATAGTAGAATATAATTGCTCACCAATAAAATTGATCTGGGTAGCCAAATTTTCAGGAAATCAGAAGAAATAATTTTTATTCATTATTGAACCATAATTGTTCATAATTTTATCCAATTGATAAATCAATTAGCCTAACAGGTTCTGTTGGAGGCATAGTTTGCGGACTTAACAACATTTATATCAAAATAGAATCAACATGGATTTTAGAGGGATGGAATATACACAGGGGTTTTATAGTCAGAATGATGAGATCAGAGGGATGTATGTCAATATGGGTAATGAAGTTACAAACTCAAATGGTCATGGAGAAGGAAAGGAAGAAAACATAAACTTGGTGGAGACCATTAAAAGTTTGCAGAAGGATTTCCAAATTTATAAATATGATAATGAGAGGCTTATGAAATCCAAGGAGAAGCATGAGGAATTCAACATAAAGTTATTGCAAAGCTTGGACATAACATAAAAGAAGATGGATAAGGAGAATGACTCAAGAAAATCAGGAAGTCACGGGTATCATGATGAGAGGAGAGGAACAAGAAGTGTTGGCAGAACATCACCATCACTCCCTAGGGCATTCCACTAGGAGAGCAAAGAGTAGTTCAATTCCATCCCCTCATGAAGCATAAGAGTAGGTCTCGGGTGGATTATCTACAAGGATAAATGAACAAAATCAAGCCTCCCACATTTGATGTTGATCACAAGAAGGATGAAGATGTAGAGACATGGCTTCTAGGAATGAGGAAGCATTTTCAATTGTATAATTATTCTTCACATGAAGATGGAATAATTTCCATATATAAGCTCAAGGGAAAGGCACCCATGTGGTGGGACCAGTTTGTGCAAATGAAACACATTAATGAGAAAAATGTTACTTGGAATGAATTCAAGAAGTATTTTCAAAAGAAATACTCGACTAAGAGATACTATGACAAGAAAATGAAGGAGTTTTTTGAACTCAAGCTTAGGAGTATGACCATAGATGAATATGAAAGAAGGTGTTTAGAACTGCTAAAGTATGTTTCTTTCATCAAGGAAGAGCCAATTAATATTCATAGGTATTTGAGTTGGCTTCCATCATTCATTAGTGATAATATACAATATGATGTTCCCAAAACAATGGAGGAGACCATAAGGCAAGTTAAATGCCTTTGTGATCAACATAAAGGAAGGCCAACTTTCCAAAAAGCTTGGGAAGACAAGCAAAAAAAAAGATGGAGCAGAGGAAGAAGGGTACTAAGCCACCATTCTTCAAAAATAATCCTTAGGGACAACTAACTTCTAGAGAACCCAAAATGATTGCGACATGGGGGAAAATTCCAAGGCATCCACCTATTAAATGTTGGGGTTGTGGGGAAAGTGATACATATATAGATTGTCCTCATAGAGTTGAAAAAGTGAGGATTGTTCACAATGTACAACAAGCTAAGATAGTGGAGGACATGGGTATAAATGTACCTAGCATCTATGTAGCCCTAGACAACAAGAAAGATGAGTTTCAGTCACATATGATTGAAGTGGAAGGTAAGATCAACAACCAAACCATTTCCATTTTAATTGATTCAGGAGCTAGTCATAGTTATAAAGATCCTAAGATAGTGGAAAAATTGCATTTGCCAAGAATCAAGCATGGAAAATCTTGGTTGGTGCGGATGGATACTGGAGCTAAAAGAATAATTAATGAGATAGCTAAGGCATGTCCAATGGACATGAATGGATTGAGCACTAGGGAATATTTGAACATCTTACCTTTAGGCTCCCATGAATATCTAATTAGTATGGATTGGTTAGGCCAACACTATGATATCCTATATTGGTATAATAAGGTTTTTACTTGTTGGGATGAGGTATGGAACCTAAGGACAATACAGGGAATTCCTAGGGCAGTAACTGTCATAGAAATTCCAACATTGAAGTTAAAGAAAAGTTACAGAAAAGGGTGTCAAATATTTGCAACACATATGGAAGAGACACCTTAAGACAAGGTATCAAATATTGAATATTATGCATTCTTAAAAGAGTTTGAATACGTATTTAAAGAAATAACAAGTTTATCCCCTAAAATAGATATTGATTTCTCCATTAATCTAATGCTTGGAGTAACTCCAATATCCAAGACCCCTTATAGGATGAGTACACCAGAATTGAAGGAATTGCATATGAAACTTGAAGATCTTCTTAAGAAGGGGTATATATGACCAAGTGTATCACCTTGGGGTGCCCCAATATTATTTGTGAAGAAAAAGGATGGAACATTGAGACTTTGCATTGACTTCAAGAATTTTAACAAGGTAACTGTGAATAATAAGTATCCTTTTACAAGGCTCGATGTCCTCTTTGATCAGTTGAAAAATGAAAAAAAAAATCTCCAAGGTTGATCTCATGTTAGGTTATCATCATGTAATAATTAAAGAAGAAGACATCAACAATACTTTTTTTAGAACAAGATATGGGCATTATGAGTTCACAGTGGTGCCATTCAGGTTATCAAATGTGTTATCACTGAGAGTCACCCTTAGATTGCGTGAGGATAAGCATAGTACCCATCAAAATATTTGGTGGATGTTGGTTTTATGAATGGAGGTCAAATAGAAAAAACTCAGTACAAGAATGATTTTAATACAGGAATTGGACAAGAAATGCACAGGGAAGTGAGTGCCTCATTAACTTCAGTCAGTGATTTGAGTTTAAGTGCGAGAAGAAGGAATACTTAGTGAGAAAGGTGGACAAGTCTGCCATTAGCATCCAACTTTCAAGCAGCTTGGTGAAGAAAAACACAGGCCCAATAACACTCTTAAACTTAAGCTTCAAACATTGAAATATGTCACAAAAACATAATGATCAAACCTACATCATGATGTAAATACAACAAATCAATTGGATCCTCCATGCCCGATCCTTTCAGTGTAAAGGGGAATAAGGTAACAAGGAGGCTGACTAAAACTGGTCATAACAATACTGTAATCAAACCTACATTACAATAGAACTATAACCCTTGACTAGATTCTCCATGACCGATCCTTTCAGCACAAATTTTACAAAGAGATGAGAGAAATTGAAAATGTGTGGGGGAAAAGGCCACATCAAAAATGTGTGGGGGGAAAATGCCAACTTGATTACCTTTGCTTTCTTTGTGCGTTGATGGTTGTCACCTGTGAACTTGAACAACTATATGTGATAATATTGGCTCCACAGGGGATGGCACGCTCCCTGTGAGATGCCAAGAACACACAGTTCCAGTGCCTTATCCTTTTGGGTTATGGAGTCTCTTATTTAAAAAAAAAATGAAAGGAAATGGTAATTACAATGGGGGAAATCCAATCATGGCTTAAACAAAATATTTTTTCAGAAAATGCCCATTGACAGGGCTGCCCAAAACTTTAGATTCCTCCAAGCTCTTCAAATTATAGGTGTTATTCAAAAATACCTCAGATATCTTGAACGGACCAGTCCATAAGGCTTCAAATTTTCCATGCTTGCTTTTTTCTTGCTTGGGGGCATCCCACTTAAGCACCAGATATCCCAGCTGGAAATGCTCCTTGCTTGCCCTCCTTTTAAAGGCTCATTTTATTTTATGTTGGTGATCATGAGCTTTATCAAGCAGTTTCTCCCTAGTCGGTTGTACTTCCACCAGTTGTTGTATCCTCCTAACCATATCATCGGGTTCTCCTTGGTGGTCTTGGAGGAATTTTTCCACTAGCAAGGCAAGATGGGTAGGAAAACTGGCCTCCAACCCATACACCAACTGAAAAGGGGAAACATCTAGTGACCTCTTTGTTGTGACCCTGCCAGTCCATAATGAAAATTTTAGCTTTGAGTCTGAGGCTTTCTTGTTATCTTCTAACAATTTCTTGATGATCTTTACAAGGATCTTTTTAGAGGATTCTGCTAAACTGTTTCCCTGAGGGTAGTAGGGAGTAGAATGGATTAATGCAATTCCATATTGCTCATAGAACTTGATTAATGGTTCAACTCTAAAAGAGGCAACATTGTCTGTAACAATCCTGCTTGGACAACCAAATATGGACATGATATCTTCAAGGAAGCTAATGATCACCTTCTGAGAGTCACTCCTTGTGGGGATGGATTCTATCCATTTGGTAAAATAATCATTGGAAGTCAAAATCCACCTGTGGCCACTTGAGGCTAGGTGGATCTCTCCATTGAAGTCAAGACCCCACTATTGAAAAGGTCCAGAAACCATTATAGGTTTGAAAGGAAAAGACTTGAGCTGCTGCCTTCCAGCAAACTTTTGAAATTTAACACATGCTCTAATATTTGCACAAACATCAGTAAAAAGGTTGGGCCATAAATACCCATCTCTAAGGATCTTATAAGCTATGGTCCTCTAGAAATGATGTCCTGCACATAAATTGTCATGAAAATATGATATGTCTTTTTGGGCTTCCTATGGGTCTATACATCGCAACAAGACTCCTAGAGGGTCCTTCCAGTACAAAACCTGATCAATGAGACAATATTTGATTGCTTTGAGCTTCAAATCTCTTGTCTTGTTTTTGTCCAAACCATTAAGAGGCCTTAACTTCTGCAGAAAATATATGATGTCTTTATACCGGGTGCATTATGTTAATTTGAAGCTAATACGAGAGTCTTTATCAGCGATCTCAGTTTGTTGATTTTTTGAATTTATGTTCATAAAATTTACCCATAAGGCCTTGCAGTTTGATTCAGCCAACAACTAAACCTTGGCCTTTCACCAGCTTGGTGGGTTTTATTTCTAGATCAAACTCCATAATCTTGGCCATCCATTTTCTTCTCCTCCCATCTATATCAAGCTGGATCAATATCTCTTTTACTGAGGTTGAGGGGACATATGCAATGATTTTTGAATGTAGAACATAGATTGTGAAAGCCTTCAGGGATTTGACCAAAGCATATGTTTTCTTCTCCATGATATCATACCGTGTTTCTGCATCCCTCAGTACTCTGCTGAAAAAGGAAATAGGCTGCTCTAACCCCTTTGTATTTCTCTACAGCAAAACATCAACCAATGTATCAGATGAGGCAAAAGAAAATATCATAAATTATTTAGAATAGTCAGGACTGATGAGCACAGGTGCTTCAGTTAGAGCCTTGATTTGGTCGAAATAATTTCTGGACTCAACAGTCCATTTCACTTTGTTTCCTTTTCTAAGCATGGTTGTAATGTGCTTAACCAACTCAACAAAATTAGAAATGAACCTCCTCAGAAAGTTGATTTTACCCAAGAAAGACTGAATCTCTTTCTTAGATCTGGGAAAATATAAGGTCTCGATGGCCTCTACTCTGCTTGGATCAATTCTTACCCCTTATGCTGACACAATATGCCCTAATAATTTACCCTCTCTCATAGAAAAAAAAGACTTCTTTGGATTGAGGGAGAGACCAAATCTTTTGCACTTCAATAAAACTCTCCTCAGATGATGACAATGCTCTTTATCATACCTTCAGAATACTATAATATCATCTAGATACATGACTACAAATTTTGTCCTTCTCCCCAATGAAAGCAATGTCCATGGCTTGCTGGAAAGTTGCTCTTGCATTCATCAATCCAAAGGGAATTCTAGCATACATGAATGTTCCCCATGGAGTACTGAAATTTTTCTTCTCTCTATATTCAGGAAGGATAGATATCTGATCATAGTCTAAGAATCCATCAATCATAGACAACCTGGATGAACCAGTCACTCTCTGCAAAATGTGTTCCATCTTTGGCAAGGGGTAGTTGCCATTTTTGGATCTTTTGTTCAAATTTATGAAATCAACACATAACCTGATTTCTCCACTCTTTTTCCTCACAGGCACCAAATTAGCCACACATTCTTAAAATCTCAGAGGGATGATGATCTGGGCATCCAACATATTTTTCTTTCTTTTTCCATAATAGGTAGAAACATAGGATTTATTTGTCTGAGCTTCTACCTAAAAGGTCTGGCCTCTTCTTTCAAAGGGATTTTTTATTCCGTTATGTATGTGTCATATGTTCTTAAGTATTCACATTTCCAAGCAAAAACATCAACAAACTCCCTAAAAATCTTGACATACTCAACCCTTTGCTCCTTTGACAAACTGCTAGACAATTTGACATACCTGGGATCCTTCTCTGTTCCTAAACTGCATTTAGTCACATTAGCCTCTTTAGTTGAACCTTTAACCTTCATAGCAACATCGTTTCTATCAAACAATCTTTCCAAGGGGACAAGTCCCTTTGGAATATGGTTACTTGGCAACTAACCAATATGATGGTCAACAATTTTATTCAAGAAAACATCAACATGAGGGATTTATTTAGCATCTTGATCCTGATCAATATCAAAATCAGAGAATTCGTGCACATTCTCAAGATTTTTTTTTATGTCAAGATCATCCTCAAAAACCTTCCAATGTTTGACATTGTCAGGAATAGAGGGTCTATATTTTACTCCCACCTGATACTTGAGCTTTGAGGGCAAAGGGACCATGAAATTTCTTGCTGAGACAACCAATGAATCTTCCATAGATTTCTTCTCTCTTGGAACAAATGAGATATTAAAATCCAAGAAGAAACTGCCAAAAAGACCCCATACTTTATTTATGTAGGCCCTTAACCTAAGGTGCCTAGCCTGATACAGATTTATGACCTCATGTACTATCAACTCAGCATATCCAAATACTGCTAGTTCCTTAATGTTCATGTCTTTGGTAGCTCTTAGACCCAAAACAAGAGCTTCATACTCTACCACATTTTTTTTTGTTTCAAATTCAAGATTAAAAGATAGAGATATGATCTCTTGGGAAGGGGAAATGAAAACTACCTCGACCCCATCACTTTCCCCATAAGAGACTCCATCAAAAAATAATTTCCAAACATAGAAATTTGAAGGAGGATATTCACGAGAGGTAACGAGATTCTTTCTAATTTCAATAGGTGCTTGAGGACCATCAGTGCATTATAGCATATTGGTTCCCAGATTAGTGTCTACTGCAAAAATTTTTAGGATATTTAGACACTTAGGATTTAGTAAGATCTACTTGGTCTATTGTGTTGTTAGGTAAAAGTGTGTTTTCTAGTGTGTTTCTTTAGTATGCATTAGTCTGCATTTGTACTTAGGAAATCCGACAGTCACGATATGTTCTCGACATAGAGTGATCCAACGATTAATACTCTCCTCGATCTTAATGGCCATTGATCCATGGATTAGCACCTGATTGGTCCATGATATTTATTTAAAGAGCATGGAGGGTCATTTGTCGATGATCAATTGTGAGAAACTCCCTTGTAAAATCTCTCTGTAATATTTTTGTTTACATTAATAAATTGCTCCAAGTAGTCGCATTGGTTGGGGCCGTGTATGTTTCCCCATAAGGGTTTTACCATGTGAAAACATCGGTGTGTTGATATTTGATATGGTTATATGGTTACTGAAGGTGTTTGTCCTTTGTTGGAATACATGTGTTGTCGAACATGGTATCAGATCTTGTTTGAAGACCTGCTCCTATTGAAGATCGAGATCGTGAAGCCGAGTTGCCTCATCTCCACATTTTTTCATTTCTGTACATTTTTTGGCTAAGAGGATTGTTCCATTGTGTCTGGAGAACTCATTTCAGTTAGGAACACTTTTCTTTTCACTCGAAAATGTTTCCGTTTTCCCAAGATACGACCATTACAGTCAGATCCAGAGGTATAAAGCTTGAATATGCATTTTTAAAATTTTTTGCAGAGTAGTATTTTGGTTTTATTTTAGTTTAGTTTTATTTATTTTTGGGTTGCTACTCTTTTAGATCTATGTATTCTCTTTGCCCCACACCCTATGCAATCTCGACAAATCAGAAATAGATAGGAAAAGGTGCATCTTCCGGGTAAGCTAACCGAGATCTAACCCTTGTTGTCATCGAGAAGAGAAATTTTTTTCTTGAGTGAAAAGAGTATTTTTTTTTAGCATGCTTTCTGTTGTGTTGCTTATATGATTAATATAATGCACTCATTAATTATCAATCTAGGATTCATAATCAACAAAGTTACAGGACACTAGTAAAAAAGATAATTTCTAATGTCACGAGTATAGAACTAAGTTGGATTATGCATGCTAGAAACGAATCAAAATAGAAAGCTGCAATGTACTTTGGTTTTCTTTCACAGAGAGGCTATATACTCCATTATGGCTATTATCGGACTAATCAGTAGATGAGGACACTAAAATATCTCCCTAGATCCACCTGGATCTAGAACAAAACAGGACAGGACATGACTCTTTCCCTAAGTTTTGACCATTGAATTAGCTAGTAGGAAGGAACAAGTAACATACCTTTATATATCTTCCTAGGGTCTCTGTTTCTCTCGCTTCACTCCGATGCTCTCGTGAGGTCAAGACCAAGAAAACAAAAACCAATGAAAGTGAAGATAGAAAAATATATTCAACAGTCAACTTATGTGTATGATCAAGGAATTATGCAATAAAGTGAGAATAGCCTTATGGGAAAGGGACATGCCACTGTATCATATTGATTGAAAGTAAAGATTACAACTTGATTGCCTTGATGTTGCAAGCTTCCTTTCAATGGTTCTTGGCTCCAACACACACACTTGCTCAATCCTTGTATGAAGAAGATCAAAACCTCTTGATAGACTTGTTGAAGTCTTCAAGCTACTGTTCAAGCTAAGTCCTTCACACAATTCTTTCACCAATTCTGCAATGAATCTTGCTTAACCTTTTCCATGAAAATTCCCTCAATATATAGGAGAGAATGAGATAGTTACTTGGATAATAATGATCCCACAATATCAGTGAATCCAGTACAAGGATAACCATTCTAATGCCAACCCATCCTTCTAGAAGATTCCCTTCTAGAAACATCAAGAATTCATCTTTTTCCATGCTTTAGGAAGAGTTCGCACCCTGGATATTCAACACAGTGCAAGAAGTTCGCACCCTGGCTTAAGGCAGCCTATGATAATGGGTCATTCTCACACCCAAATATATTAGCAGCCTATGAACCTTCTTCAAAAATGAGTTTTCTGGGAAGAGATGAAAGTAACTTTTCTCAGGAGAAAGTTCTTATGAAGAGCCTGAGTACACCATCATCAATACATCATCATGATGACCAAAATCATGGGTAACAGAATGCCCTCCAAAGTATGAGGTTGGAATCAATGACAGCCAAAAGACTTTGTAAGCTGCATGTGTATGTCAGAAACCAGGAGCACACCTAATCAGAAATTTGCGAACAACCAAGCATCTGCAGAATATCATATATACCAATTATGAGGTAGGCATTCCCATACTCAGATCATAGATAGATGACATTGTAGACATAGGTCATGGCCACCAATCATACACTGTGGATCCATGCCATCAAAATATAGCATAGCCACTAGGAATACACTGTGGATCTATGCAAAAAAATTCAAATTGAGACAACATAGCTACGAGACATACACATTGGATCTATGTGTCGTAGATTATACATACTCCATTGCAACCTAGACAAAAGAGATGATATCTAGGTTCTTCGATCTTGTCGCCCAAAGTACGAATCTAACCATGTGATTACATGTGTTGAAGTCGAACATGGCAGAAACCACTTGAGTACCGGTCATTGATGAAACCGTTAACAAGTGCGAGGGAAATCACCATTGATGTCAATGACTCCCAAGGTACTCTAGTACAATCCATCGAATGTGAATGAATGAGTTGAAGTTGAACATCCGATGGAATCTTTTGATTAGGAGTCAATGATGTAAACCCACTATCAAAAGTGAGGAAACCTACCATTGAGGCATGCAAGCTCCAAGGTACCAAATAATTTCTAAGTCTTGATTCCGGATAATGAGCTGAAGTCGATGAAACAAAAATCATCACAGGAGGGCCTTGATGTATCCCTCATCAATGACACGAAATGAGTAACATATTTTGAAGGTGAAATAGAGTATTATGCAAATTGAACTGGACACAGGGAAGGCTGACACAGAGAGAATGGACAACTGTAGATGGCCGACTCAATAGAGGTTTCAAATGGACTTCTCTTGAACATATGAACGACATGACCAATGATTTGGCAGCATTGACTCAAATACGACAAAGGGAATGACCTTGTAGCAAATTGAATGAGAGACAAATGGATTTCCCAAACTGGCTTCAAATGATGAATAGGGGGTGTCATGTTCAAGAGCGACACTTACTAATAATCAATACAAAGATGAAAACATATCCCTTTCCCAAATTTTCCCCCACTATTTCTGGCAAGTACCTCATTATTTTTACACAAGCTTGAGGAGGATAACATATGCTTGTTGATATAAGCTTATCCTTCGAATAAGTCCTTCAGAGTATGTTTAATGAACCCTAAGAAGGAGTGGTTCGGTCCCATTACGGGTCTGTCAATGTTTGTTTAACGAGTCCAGAGATAGAAAACTCGAAGGTTTTTCATGATTATAGAGTCTGGAAAAACACTTAAAAGAGAACTTTCTCAGTTCCTTTTTCGTAAAATAGTCTGATGAGACCGAAAAAGAGATAAATTATCGCTCACCAAACGCTTTCTTCAAATACTTTATCGAGCGTGAAAATAGCAAGGTCACTCGGCTATCTTTTCATGTTTAGAGAGTATGAAAAGAGCTTAAAGAGGACTCCAGGGAGGTTCCTTTTTCGTATAACCTTATTGAGCCCAAAAAAGTGATAAAATTATGCTCGATCGCGTTCTCATATATTTTCGAGCACAAGAACAGACAAAGACCACGCTCGAGGTTTTATACAAAAACCATAAAAAACAATCAAAACATGCGATGGAAAAAGAAAAATTATGTCTGCATCCCTTGTTATTGGATAAATCCATAAGTGCAGACACAAACTGATCTCCCTAGATCCACCTGGATCTAGAACAAATCAAGATAGAATAATACTCTTTCCCTAGATTCTAACCATTGAATGAACTAAGAGGCAAGAAAAAATTACATACCTTATAATCGCTTCCGTTGGTCTTTGTTGCTCCTACTTCGCTCCAATGCTCTCGTACAGTCAAGACAAAAATAGTACAAACCAAGTGGAGTAAAGAAAGCACAATATATTCAATAGTGAATCTATGTATATGATCAAGGAGTTATGCAATAAAGTAGAATTAGCTTTATGGGAAAAAATCATATTACTGTATCATATTAAATGTGAAAGAGAGATTACAACCATTGCCTTGATGTCGTAAGGTCCCTTCCAATTGTCCTTCGTTCCCCACACACTTCTTTCTCCAAGGATTTTGAAACCATAGATCTGATGGCTACTCACAATCTATCTTGACAAAGCAAATCTCAAAGCCACTCTAACCAAGCCAAAGCTAACAATCTCAAGAATCAACAAAACTAACCCAAGCTCACAAAAGCTAACTTTCTCCATGAGAACTCCTCTCCTTTTATAAGTTGAAGAGGATAAGGTGAGGAGGTTAGGATGATCCCACTAAATCATGAAATCAAGTAAGATCCAAACCATTCGGATGCCACCTCACCATAGAAGCTTCTCCTTCTAGAAGATTTGAGAAAACACTCATTTTCCCCACGTGCTAGAATTCTCGCACCCTAGCTATAAAGCAACCTGTGAACACCTCGCACCCTGGCTATAGTGCAACCTGTGAGAATGGGTTATTCTCACACCCTGCCTATATAGCAACCTGTAAACTTCCTTTTTTATAAGGTTTTTACATAGGAAAATGCAACTTCTTTCCTTAGGAAAAGTTCTTCTCCCTTCTCTCTTTAGGAACTCAGGCCACTGACCCTTCTAAAGGAAACATATAGGTTTACATCATTAACGATCATAGGGATGATGAAAATAATGTGTAACATCCCTGTATATGAGCATCGAAGTCATTACGCCTCCAAAAGTTACACTCAAAAGGACATTAGGGATTAGGGTTTAATAGACAAATAATCATAAAAAACCAAATAAAATGGTAAAAGTAAATAAAAGGGTTAAAAACTCTTTTTACCATATCATTTTCACTATTCCACTATTTGAGCTAAAAAACCCCTCTTTTACCCTCGAATTTTGGCATCATATTGCGGGAGTTACGAGCATCCATTCGTCGAGCCGTCAACAACAGTAAGATAGGGTCTTTTCCCTCTACTATTTCATGGTTTAATTCTGCATTTTCATTAGTTAAAAATTCATTTTTACGTTGATTTTATGAGCCCTACTTGCGCTCTGCCATTCTCGCAGGTGGGATACATGGGACCTTCAAGAATGGGTGATTCTCACAGGTGAGCCCACAACAGCCTGCGATGTTCTCACACTGTGCCCAAAGGGCACCTACGAGAACCGCAAAACACAATTTCTTTTTTAATTTTACTCAATGAAAAAAGAACCAATTACTGAATAGATTTGCTAATCTTCTTTTTGTGCTTCTTATGCAGGTAATAGGCCATCAAAATGGTTCTTGAATGGCGCAAAAGGGAGCACGAAGAAGAAAATGCAATTGTCAGAAATCATCCACCTACTATTGCTGCTTTGAGAAACTGTGGCCTCATGAAGTACTTTCGTATCCTGGGCATGAGGGCCCAAGTCAAGTTAATAGAGTACCTGGTGCGTATGTGGGATCCCGATCAGCAGGTATTTCATTTGGGGGTCCACACACTATCCTTAGATATTGAGGACATTTAATTTTTGACTGGACTATCACGGTAGGGGTACTACGTGAGCTTGATTGGTAGCAGAGGCAGTGGGTTGCCCATGAGTGAGTACTATTGTTTACACTATGTTCCCGAGGCAGAGAGAAAGAAAGAAAAAGTATTTATTTGGGGGGTATGAGATTTGACCCTCCTTACTATCCTATTCACCATAGCTTGGATGGCTGGGAGTTCTTCTCCTCACATGGATCTACAGAGGTACTTCCAGTATGCCATCGAATGTACTGAACCTCAGGTTTTTAACTGGGTAGATGCAATGCTTCGTAGTGTAAAAAGGCAGTTTCCAAATGCAGACGAGGCAACCTAAAGCAATTTGGGTATGGATCTTTTCTAGTGTCCTTCTTCCTTAAGAGGGTTCCATTACTGAGGCTGCAGGTTGAGTGGAATTTACTGGCTCCTAGAGATCCAAGGATGCTGAGATGGTGTCATCTTATGGCCCGGCACATAGCTGGACCGATCATCCAGTATGATGATACCTTCTTTAACTAGCTTCAACCACAGATGTTGATGATTGATGATTATGCTTATGCCAGGTTGGATTTCTGAGGATATCTGGACTTAGTACTTCCAGAGGATGCTCAGTGGGGGGAACTTGGTAAGAAGTACACACATTTTTTTCTTTTAAAATGTTTTTTGTGAATTTTAATCATATTCAAATGTTTTTATATGTTTGTCCAAAGACTAAATAAAAAATTCATTTTTGATTACACAGATGTTGGACCTTATCGACCTCCTGTTACTTCTCCCATTCAGTGGTGAGGAGAGGTAGCGGCAGCGCCACAATATGCCGAGGATTATCAAGTGGTGGAACAAAATCTAGAGGGCCTGACTGCAGATATTCCAGACATGCCTCTTGAAGAGGTTCCATGACACGATCAACATCATACTGTAGGAGTGTTAGAGTCCATGAGTCGACTTCTCCGTAGAGTTTCCCAAGCAGTCATGTGTTACCATGAATGTCATCCATGATGTCACTTTGTAGAAGCTATGAGATTCAGATTTTGACATTTTGGTCTTCGGACAAATTTTTTTTGTAAAAAACTCTTTTGATCGTTATATATACAGACGGCTTCTACCGATTTATTATGTGTTGTGTGAATATTGATGTGATTGATTTATAAATGATTCAAATGTCTATCTAATACATAGTTAGCCAATGCATCTGTTAATGTATTTAGACATCTAGGAATATGTTGATATTCAATATAATCAAAATAACGTTCCAAGAGGTGAATTTGCAAATACACCCATAACAAAGTAGGACTTCGAATAGAATAGATATTACTTAACTGTAGTACTACAAGCTGTGAATCGAGTTGCACAACTAAATGACGGATTTCGAGCGAGATAACATCAACCAATAATTCAATAACGATGCTATACTCTGCAATGTTGTTGGTTGCACGACCGAGACACACACCTCGTAAAGAGACAAGTTCGTTTGTAGGGGCATAAATTGCCCACATAGTGGAAGCAAGGTTCTAAGTACTACATCTAGTGCCATCAGCGAAGCCAATATAGGGTAGCGAAGGCTCCGACATCTAGAAATCAAACACAACATCACATAAGGGTAGAGACTAGATAACGACAAAAGCAAGCTATAGTAACACACAAGAAGTATGATACAATGAAAATACAAGTACTTGTGCACATATGATTTTATGCATAGTACTTGTTCAAGTACAACCCATTCCTGGGTTCACTCAAAGGGATACCATCGTAACCTACCAACTCATAAGCTCCTTTTTCCAAAACTTGTCGAACGATATAAGGACCTCGCCACATGGCTTTGAACTTCCCAGCTCCTAACATATCTCGATATTGTTCATAGAGAAGAACAAGATCACCTTCAGAGAAAATGCGAGGCTTGACATGATTGTCATATTGGGCCTTGACACACTTTTTCTGAGCTTCTATGACTAGGGTGGCATCACATCAAGTTTCGTCTAATCGCATAAGATATAATAGATGTTCTTCCTCAACAGAAGTGTTGGGTAGGAGTTCAATAGCTAGTTTTAAAGAGATTATCTCTCATTCAATCGGGAGAATGGCTTCCACACCATAGATTAACTGGAAAGGTGTAAACCCAGTAGCGAACTTGACGGATGTCCGGTACGCCCACAATGCCGAAAACAACATTGTGTGCCAACTTGTTTTATGAATCCCTATCATTCGTCGGAGCATAGTTATGAGAACTTTGTTAATCACTTCGACTTGGCCATTGGCTTGTGGGTAATAGGGTGTTGAGTTATCATGGCAAAGACTCAACTTTTCAGTAAGTTCAGACATCATAAAATTCCTAAAGTGGCTACCCTGATCAGTGACGATAGCTTGGGGAACACCAAAACAAGCTATGACATGATTAAAAATGAATAATGCTACAATATTTCCAGTGTTGTCAAATGTCGACATTGCCTCAGTCCATTTTGTAAAGTAATCGATGGCTACAATTATGTTACCATTCCCCCCGACCGAGTGAGGGTGACATGTCATGAAATCGATGCCCCATTTTGCAAAGGGACCAACTGAGACCACAGGGTGAAGAGGAGAAGGATGTGACCGAATCTTATTATTATAGGTCTGGCAAGCATGGCATTTCTGAATGGTGATTATGCAGTCGTTAAACAAGGAAGGACAAAAATACCCTGCTCGCAAGATCTTTTGGGCAGTAACATACCTAGACATATGACCACCACATGCTCCATAATGGAAGTCATTCAAAGCTTTCTCAGCTTCATTGAATGTCAGACAACATCGAAAAACAGATTCAATCTCCCGATGATAAAGAATATCCCCAAGGATAATGTATTTATGAACTTGGTATTGTATTCGATGACGTTCATTACTAGACAAAGTTGGCTGGAAAGTCTGGGTTTGGAGATATATAATGATATCACCATACCAAAGATCATTAGTGCTAATGAGGAAAAGAGATTCATCGGGTAATGAATCAACCGCTACATATTCCGTGGCAGAATGTTGAAAGTCGCATATCAACTCAGTAAAAACTAAGGACTTCTTGGACTTGGCACATTTGAATTCCAAGTCAAACTCCTGGAGTATCACAATCCATTTGGAGTATTTTCCCCCCAGCAATTGACGGGTGAGAATGTCTTGCATAGGGTTGCAATGAGAAATCACTATAGTCTTGCATGAGAGGATATAGTGCCGGAAGCATTGGACGGCCTGAACGACAACCAAGGCCAGTTTCTCAACATGCAAATACTTGATTTCAGTAGGCGTTAGACTTCAAATCAAGTAGTAGATAACATGTTCATTGTTAGCATCGTCCTCTTGGACAAGAACCATTCCAATGGTGTAATCCAAGGCAACAAGGTAAAGGAAATAATCGCTACTGTAATCGGGGGGAAAAAGAAGCAGAACTTGCATTAGGGACAACTTCAAAGCTTCAAAAGCATTGTTGGCAATGGTATCCCAGACGAACTCTGTATCCTTCTTTAATAGCCACATAAATCCACGAGTTATTTCGGCATAATTTGGGATAAAATGATGAAGAAAGTTTTCTTTCCCCTGCAAACTTTGCAACTGGCGAACTGTAGAAGGAGGAGGGAGATTAAGGATCGCCTCAACCTTTAAAGGATCCACCCGGATCCCTTGACGCGAAACAATAAAACCTAGAAGATGGATGAATTCCACACAGAAAATGCACTTATGAGGATTCAAACGTATACGGTAGAACCGACAGCGAACGAAAATGGCTCGGAGGTGGGTTGGGTGATCGACTCTACGCATTGAATGAGTGGGTAAATCATCCAAATAGGATTGAACGATGTGGTTTATATCATGGAAAGCATAAAACATAGCACGTTGAAAAGTTGCGCCAGCATTCTTGAGACCGAAAGGAAGTTTTCGATAGGAAAAAGTACCCCAAGGAAAAATAAAAGAAATCTTATGTTGATCCTTGGGAACAATGTTGATTTGATTATACCTAGAAAAACCATCCATGAGAGAGAAGATTTCACTTCCGGTGCAATCGTCGACAATTTGATCGATGAAGGGGGTAGGAAAGTTGTCTTTGGGACAAGCTTTGTTAATATCCCTATAATCAATGCATACATGAATTGTGCCCTGTTTCTTGTCAATCGGGACAAGATTGGAAACCAGTCTGTGAGAGCCACTGGATAAATAAATCTAGCTTTAAGAAGTTTCTCGACTTCGAGCTTTATAGCAACCACTTTACTTGGGTGAACTAGACGAAGATGTTGCCAGACGGGTTTAGTGTCAGGGTATGTCTTTATCTCATGTATCACAATCTCAAGGTCGATACCTGGCATCTCTTTGTAGCTCTAGGCGAAGATGTCACGAAAATCTTTGAACAAGGATGTATAGGTGACGATTTCGTCAGAAGAACACGAAGCTCCAATATGGACATTTTTGACAATCCTAGGTTTGATGGATATGTCAATGGGAATAGTGGGAGAAATATTGCTTAAGTTCCCTTCAGAAAACACATCGTGTGTGGACTTGGGAATGATTGAGATGACGAAAATGGTCGATGGGGTCGAGATCCGTTGATAGTTCTCAAGAGTATGTTTCTCCAGAAAGAGGATGGAACGATGATGCCCATCGTCCCAAGGGGTGTCCTCCATGATGGACATGATCATCTCGTCAGTGGGAAAAATAACACGAAAAGGATCAGGAGACAACTCATCAAGAGAGAGGGTAGAAAGCGTTGTCGATTGAATGGCCTGATAGGTGGATTCAACTGGACTTAGCGTCATTGCATCAGCAAAATACTATCCACAGGTCATGAGACGCAGGAAGTTCATGAGGCGAGGTGGGGATCATGTTGATGGAAGCAACAGACGAGCGTGGAACATCGGGTGGAGGAATGGGCAAAGTACCCATTAATGAAGAGTCCTTGAGAAGGCCTACACCGACGTTCTCATAACCCGATGGGGTTTTAGTGATAAATGGTACGTTGCCAGTACGAGTATCGGAATTGAAGAAGGCTAGTTGATTGACGGTGAAAACCTTACCTTGATGTGGGAAATGTACCACACGGAAAAGGGTCGACACAACTGCGCGCATGGAATCTATCTAGATGTGACCAAGCATAAGATTATAATCAAGGGGAGTGTCAAATACTTCCACTTCTACTTGGACTGTCTTGCCTTCTAACATGATGGGCAATGAAAGAAGGACACCGTAGGGCTTAAAAATGGAACCGTTGAAGGCATTAAGAGTGTTCTGGGATTCATTCAAGGAAGGAGAGCCAATGGCTTTCCAGTAAGCAAGAGACATAACACATGTCTAGGCACCCTCATCGATAACGGTTTGGAAAACGTTTTTGTTAGAGACAATCACTTGGATTTGGAATGCAAGTTGAGGGGGTAACCTTGGAATGTGATCTTCCAAGTCAAAGACTATCAAATTCGTATCCGTCAGATCAATTCCACTGATAGCTTTCAACAGTGCCTTCCGTTGTGCGGGACAAGTTTGAAGGACATCAAGGGCTAACATTGCAGAAGGTGCTTGAGCCAGATCTTCAACAATGCTGTAGTTCTGGGCCGCACGAGCATGAGGATTGAAATATGATTTCCGAATGACGTCATTTGGGGGGGATCGCAGGACTATGTCGAGGCGCGATCGTTCGAGATGAAGAGGACCGTTGGAAGGTGGAGTTGTGGAAGAGGGTTGTACCAAGGAAGGGGGTAAATCATCAACCTTCTCCTTAGAGGGAGAATAATCTTTAGCTCGATTAGTGATTGCAACATTGCTTTGCTTAGAATCACTAGTGCACATCAAAACATATGATGTAGTAGAAGAAGAGGGTTGGTCGTGAATGACCAATTGAGCCTGTTGTTGAGACGGGAAGGGTTGGGAAAAAATGGCTGGTGCAAGTGGTTTTGGAGCTCCTTAAAGGAGCTTAGTGACCTCCGCATGTCATGGAAAATCCTTTGTGTAGTGATCATCACCACAGATAAGACAAGGGTATCATGGTTTGCGCTTATCTAGATCATCAACAAGGGTAATTTTGGTTTTCTCTGCTTGAGAATTTTTTTTTCCCTCCTTATTCTTACCTCTCCCCTTTTTAGATTTTTTTTTACCAGCAGGGGTAGATTGAACTGCATTTATCTCTGAAGTCTTGCCGGTGGGAGGGGTAGGAGACAGAGCAGTATGAGCATTGGAAGAAGTAGATTTGGGGTTTGTGCTTGAGGTGAAATGTTATTGGGCCTGGGAAGAGCCAATCACACCATCAGCTACATGTGAGGCAACTGGAGTAGTTGAAGTGTTGGAAGTATTAGGACGAGGTAAGTCAGGTAGTAAATCATAAAGGGTTCTCGTTTGTGAGTAAACGCGGTCAAGATATTGAGCATGACTTATAGCCTACTCTTCCGTGACTATGCCACCCATGGCAATGTCCTTACTGATGTTGATCACAAATGATTTTGTGAACCATTTGGCCAACAACTGATCAGGGAGCTCAAGTTTAATGAGATGTCATCTCCTTTGCCACTCATGGATGTGATTGGATACATAATTGCCTTTGTTCGGTTTGAAGGAAGTCAAAATCTTGGTCCCCGTGTCATAACGGATCGGTAACTGGTAATGCGTAAGGAAATCCATAGCTAGGGTGTTGAATTCAGAGAAGAAACCTCGTGAAAATTCGATATACCACTTCGCAGTAGAACCTATGAGGGTTCATTGAAAAAGACGTAAACGAATAGAGTCATCCATCAATGAGTTGGATGAGCACCATAGGTAAAAATTCATAACGTGATTTTTTGGGTCCTCTCCCGCTTTGTTGTCGAATATAGGAATGTTCGATGGAAGCTTGGCTGGTATAATAGGCCATTGGGGAGAGTGACGAATAGGATCATTTAAAATACTTAACAAATATGGAAGATCCAAAGTGGCTAAAAAGGGTAACTGTCGATTCACCTGCGAGTACTGGTGGCTTTGGGGAGGAAGCCCTGTCGGCAAACCAGTAGGACCATAAGTAGTCTGCATATAATGTGAAGACCCAGGCATATTCGGTGGTGGTTGGAGAGGATAGTAGCTCATAGGAGTACACCCTGGAACAGGTACTTGAGTTTGATCATTCTCCCCCCAAATGGTATTGAACGAACCTAGATATGGTTGGCCCATACTAGGGGGTGGGATGGATGCAGCTGGAAACTGCTGCCCCCCAGTCGTTTGAGGAGGATTTTTTATCAACTGATTCCAATACTGGGCCAAGGACGAAGGTATGTTTTTCCCATAAGGTGGGGTTGGTCCTCCCATCGAACGTGGTGTTCCAATTGGGGGTTTCATTCCAATAGGAATTTGTCCACTGAGAGGGGGTTGAGTCATACCACCTTGGTGAAATTGTCCACCAACTAGAAACTGGTAATTTGGAGTGAACGACAGAATGGTGCCACTAGGATTAAGATTGCCAGTAGAATATGAAGAAGGTCCCCCAAAAGGAAATTGAGGGAGTGTTGGAACAAAACTTGGAAGAAAGTGCCCAGAAGAAGAATGACCACTAGGAGAGTTGGATGGAGTTTGCGCAGGAGTAGGAATGGAAGCATTCAATGCATGATATCTAGGTGGTAGTGTTGGAGTGACGTTGGACGTTTGTGGTGTGTTTATGGGAGCAAGACTAACCACAGTAAACCCGATTGGAACACTCATAGTAGCTGTGAGATGGGCCATTTCGGCAGGGATGGTAAAGTGATAAGCAGTAGTCACCGGTACTGTCTCTGTACTAGAGATATCAAAAATCACAAGTGGGTTGAATTCGGAAATCAAAGGTGAACCCGAACCAAAAAGGTCCCGTCAAAAAATGCCCATAGACCAAAAAGGATCTTGGTCCCCAGGTCCAGTCGGAGATCCAAAATACACAACAATTAAGTCTCTGGAAGATTTTCCTTGCATAAAACGTCTCTTAGAATCGAGGTGAAGTCGAAAGTCCTCTCGAGTGTTTGTAATTCAAAAATGTTCTAGAGAGTCAGTTCATACCACTTGTGTTGTGGTGACGACTGTGACTTCACTTTGCTGAGGAGAGCCCTCAGGTGTACTTGTAGGCAAGGGTTGAGAACCTTCCAAATTCTCTAGAGATAAACCCTGCATTCTACGTGAATGATGCGGAGGAGCTATTGTAAAAGAGTGACAAACTTCGCGAAGAAAATCTTATGGTCAACTTCGAGAAACAAACAACATGCGCTAGTAAACAAAATCTAGGAAGCAATCACCATGCAAACAAGACCTTCTAATTCCGAAGCCACTAGTTGGTGATGAAATCCAACGTCGCAACAACGAGACGAGAAGGGGCTGGGCTAGGGTGGAAAAGTTATGTTGATGACCTTCTTAACAGACTTACACCCTGGTGCAAGCTCCCACACATAATCGTGGGTATACCCTCCAAGGAGCCCGAGTGAGTTTGGTCAATGTCAATTCCAAGTCCCGTGAAGACTTTCCCCTTCACAGTCACCTCGTGTAAGAACCTATAAAGATAGGCCACTAAGGTTACCACCAACAACAATAAAGCCTGGGGGGACAGTCAACAGTCTGATCCACACGCAAGGGTAGGGTATCTAGCCCGAAATCAACTCAAAAGGCTTCCACTCATCATTGTGGGTATACCTCCGAGTGATCCCCATAATACATGTAATCCCTACACTGATATCAACAAAGCAGGGTGAGTAACTCTACCAATATTAATGTGACCTCATGTCTAACCCTTGTGTGATAAGGGCTTCCCAAAACAAGATGTTGCAAATGGAATTTAACACTCCCTAACACAAGATGCTATTGTGTGTTTTGTGCTTTTGGAGAGTGTATCTCTCTTCCTACTCCAAAGTGCTAGCCTAGCTAAATGTTGGTGTAATAGATCCCTATAAAAGAGTTACTAGTTAAATTTTATGATCGCACAGCGTTATTAAGAGTTGTTGTTTACTCAAAGGAAATGGAGATAAAACTTATGTTGTATGACTCTGACCCAGCAATGCATAGATGAGAATGAAATATAGCAATTTTTGTTCAATGAATCATATGTATGGGAGGGAAAGAGAAAATTTTCCAGATCAACCTTGAACTACAATACAATTTCCTTTAAAATTCAAATGCAACAAATCACGCATCAATAACAATTTTTTATTGCTTCTTTTTCAATAATTTCAACAATTGATTTTCAATGTTTTCGAAGATGAAAATAATTTTTGAAAGAAAAAATGTTTGTTCACTTTTCAAAAAGGACCTACACCCTGATGGTGAGAGTGTAGAAAATCAAAAATCAATGAACAAGCAATGATAAACACCCAAATCACTCTTTCAATGAAAACAAAAATAACAAGCAAACCAAATTAGTCTTTTCAATTGCATAAGAAAAGTGATCTTTCAAACAATAAGAAAATGATAATGACCAAGAAACTCAACTTTCAACCAATCACCGGTCCTTAACCAATCAAGCACACTCAGATTCCAAAATCAGAGAATATGGCTATGCCAAGAAAAGTCAAGAAACGAAAGTCAAGACAGAAATGACCAGAAGAGCCTTGAAATACTAAGACTATTCATGCATGGAAACGAAGACAAGAAGAACATCAATCAATGGTCCAAGAAACTCTTATGAGGCACCTAAACTGATCTGGGTAGTTGAAGATGCCAAAACTCAAATCCAAAAGTTTGAAAAAATGAGTTCGCAGGTTGGAAATATTACACAGTGTGAGAATTAGTGATTCTCGCAGGTGACCCTTGAGCAGGGTGCGAGAACCTCACACTGAACCTAAAGGCAAAGTGTGAACTCTGTAGATTCTCATAGGCTATAGTGAAGTGCAGTGCGAGAACCTTTGAGACTAGTCAAATTTTTGGGAAATGAAGCAAAATTTGAAGAGGCCTCTGAACCCAGAGGGTCTATCAGGATATCCTGAAGACTCAAAGATTTATATGAAAGGAGAAAAGTAAAACAAGAGAAAATGGCCACAGAAAAATACCAAAAGACACAAAGAAAATGGGATTATCCCCAATGGAGTCACCAATTTTGTTATTGGACTAATCGGTAGGTGTGGACACTAACAGATCTCCCTAGATCCTCCTGGATCTAGAACAAAATAGGACAGGACATGACTCTTTCCCTAAGTTTTGACCATTGAATTAGCTAGTAGGAAGGAACAAGTAAGATACCTTTATATCGCTTCCTAGGGTCTCTGTTGCTCCCGCTTCACTCTGGTGCTCTTGTGAGGTCAAGACCAAGACAACACAAACCAACCAAAGTGAAGATAGCAAAATATATTCAACAGTCAACTTATGTGTATGATCAAGGAATTACGCAATAAAGTGAGAATAGATTTATGGGAAAGGGACATGCCACTGTATCATATTGATTGAAAGTAAAGATTACAACCTGATTGCCTTGATGTCGCAAGCTTCCTTTCGATGGATCTTGGCTCCAACACACACACTTTCTCAATCCTTGTATGAAGAAGATCAAAACCTCTTGATAGACTTGCTGGAGTCTTCAAGCTACTGTTCAAGCTAAGTCCTTCACACAATTCTTTCACCAATTCTCCAATGAATCTTGATTAACCTTTTCCATGAGAATTCCCTCAATATATAGGAGAGAATGAGATAGTTACTTGGATAAGAATGATCCCACAATATTAGGGAATCTAGTACAAGGATAACCATTCGAATGCCAACCCATCCTTCTAGAAGATTCCCTTCTAGAAACATCGAGAATTCATCTTTTTCCATGCTTTAGGAAGAGTTCGCACCCTGTCTATTCAACACAGTGCAAGAAGTTCACACCCTGGCTTAAGGCAGCCTGCAAGAATGGGTCATTCTCGCACCCAAATATATTAGCAGCCTGCAAACCTTCTTCAAAAATGAGTTTTCTGGGAAGAGATAAAAGTAACGTTTCTTAGGAGAAAGTTCTTATGAATATATTGAGTACACCATCATCAATACATCATCATGATGACCAAAATCATGGGTAACAATGGCACATGCAAGTATGAGATGGAGTTGGTTTCAGATCAACTCTGCTATCTGACCCAGAAAACTAACTATGGAATCCAAACTTCTAAAAGGGAAATCACACATAAATCATCAAGACATAGCATGGGTAGTTCAATAGTCAATATACTGAGTATGATGTGGTTCACAATGTGTTGTTGTGAACTTCACTAGTTATCCTACTAAAATGTCTGACCACTGTTGCCAACATTCATGTCTAAAAACCAAATTCATAAAAACAGAGCAAGTAAAGATCTCTAATCAATCATATAATGGAAATCCTAGTCTAAACTGTACTGCTATCATCTAACAGAGTTAAAGCTTTAGCTAAATTAACATTTACACTACTAAAAACAAATGTTAATGCTAATCTATGAAGATGATGACCTTTGTTGGGTGGTGGCCCCTTGTCGCTTCAACAGGTCAGCTATTGAAGTCTACAATAAGCTTGTCTTCAACCCACACATTACTCTCACTCAAATCTCAAAACATAACATCAAACTTTTGTTAACAACTCAACTCATATTCAATCATAGATAATCAAGACATGGAAATAAATGACGTTCTTCTATTAGTCTTCACTCAGAATATGTTCTGCAATATCACACGCTGCTTCACATGTTGGTAATATGCTAACTCTCCTACACTTCCACCATCCTTGCCATGGCTATTTAACAGTCTTAGGCGTGAAACACAAGGAGGTGACATGATTTGCAAATTAGTCAAATGTTTAAATTTAATTATTCAGTTACATCTTTTAGCTTCATCCTCATGACACAAAGTGCATGAGGATGAGGCAATCAACAAACTATTCTAACATAGCCTTGCTAAAGAAAATAAACATCCACTAATTGTCTTGGGTGATCTGGAGCTAAACTTGGTACATTCGGCTCTCTATATTGGTAGCAGATCATGACAGGTAGATGGTACCGGATCATAATAGTGTGCAAATAGTGGTACCTGATCACGACAGTCCATGACCGTTGGTACCGGATCGCAACAGATGAGATTTTAGTACCAGATGTGTTTGGTACCAGATTCAGACAGTGGCAGTCTTGGTGTGCAAGTACTAGATAGCTAAGCTGGTACAGGAAGGCCAGATTTATCTAGAGGTCAAAGATAACACATGGAAAATTAAAGCATTAGTACATGAAATATTTAATTCCCTAACTCAATAAACCATAAAATGCATGAATTAACCATACTTTACCTTATGACCTTATCACTGGCTAATGGTAGCATTCTTGTCATTCACCCAATCTTAGGTAGGCCAAAAAGGTATAGATGAAGAGTATAATAGGGTAATGGGTATGTCAATTTCGTGTCTCAACACTCTCCAAGGCCGTCTTCAACAACAACAATAACAACAACCCCAATCCTCCTTCTGAACATTACAATATGTTTTGCTAGATCATTTGGTTAAAAGTTGCCTTATTAAGTAAAAGGTCTTGAGTTCATGTCTCTCTTTTGTTACATTTCTTGATAAAGTTCATGCTAAAATTGGAAAGTGTATTTCACTTCAAGTATAAAAGTGAATCACTACAAGTAGCTTTAATATTTTATTTTAGAGATATTTGTTTTTCATGCAACTTTTCTGTTATAAAGTAACTTCATTCTAAAAGTGATCCCCACTTCTCTTTATAAAAGTGGGTCACTTCATAAAACAACTTACACAATCACGTGGTCATTTGGTTACCGATTGTGCCTTTTTTAAAAAGGGCATAAATCTAACATCAGAAGTCCGTTTTCAGTGCCGTTTTTTTTAAAACCACACAACTTTTCAAGCTCTTTCCATCCAGATCATCAGTTTCAATTTTTAAATCCACATTATCTACATATTTAATATGAATTCTACAAGTACTGTCTTGCTTACAAGCAACAACTACTTCCAATGGAAATCTCATATGGAAGATTTATTAAGAAGTAAGGGCTTGTACTAGATTACCTTGGGAAAGGAAAAATCACCCACTAATGATGATAAGAAAGCCAAGTGGGATAATAGGAATGATGAAGCATGTGGACTAATCAAAATTTCCATCTCTCCTAATTTAAGGTACCACCTTCAAAATATTGATGACCCCAAAGAAGCTTGGAACATGATTGAATCTATGTTTGGTAAACTCAATATTATCCGAGCACAACAGTTAGAAAATCAAATACTAACCTTGAGTCCAAATGATTTTTCTTGCCTTAGAGACTATCTATCTAGGTTTAAAACACTCAGAAATTTATGTGAAGAATTTAAGATAAAGATGGAGGACGAATGTTGCATCTATCTTATTCTTTCTAAGCTAGGTAGTGCATATTCTTTGTTTGTATCTACCTTTTATGCCATGAGATAGGCTCTAGAGGAAGATGCTTATGAAAAACCCACTCTTGAGTCCTTTTGTGCTTCTTTGATTCGAGAGGAAGACAAGCTTGTACAATTTGGAGTGATCAACATTGCAGGTCCCTCCAACAAAGCCTTAGTTGTCCAACAGAAAGATAAACCCAAGTATCTCAAGAAGCAACATCCTCTCTACAACAACAAACAACATAAGGGTATCAAACCTACTCAGACAGCTTCAACTCCTACTGGTGACAAAGGAGAAAAATATAAAAGTAAGAATAGTAATAGACATTGCAACTTTTGTGATAAAGATGGTCATGATGAGTCCAAATGTTTCAAGAAGATGGCAGCTTTAGAAGCAGCGATGAAGAAGCACAGCATTAGTATTGATTTTACTTCTTCTTCTCATGGACATGCACTTTCTGCTTCTGGTTTCTCCTTTAATTCAAATTCTACTACTACTTCTTCTTCTGATGAGTGGCTTATTGATTCAGGAGCATCTTATCATATAGCTAAAGATAAAGCCATATTTTCTGCTCTAAATGAATGTAACACCAAGAAAACATTTTTTGGTGATGATAGTTCTCTTAGTGTTGTAGGATCTGGAACAGTTCAAGTAGATAATGGTCATTTCAATGATGTATTATGTGTTCCAAGTCTTTCTTGTAACCTTCTATCCGTATATCAAATCACTCATTCAGGTGAAGGTAAAATCATCAAGTTTTCACCTCACCAAGTTGTAATCAAGGATATAAAAGATCCTAAGCATGTTCTTGCAACTGGAATTGATGATGATATTACCAGGTTGTACAAGTTTGAAAACTTTGGGTCATCAACTTTTTCATTAGTTTTTGTTTCCAATAGCATTGACTTGAGCAAACTTTTGCATGAGCGGTTTGGTCATCTAAACTATCGCTCATTGTAGCAACTATGTAATCAACAAAAGGTGACTGGTCTTCCTCTTGTTTCATGCAAAGATGGTGTTTTTGTCAGTTGTGTTCTCATCTAACATCATTGGGACAGTTTTGACAAACGTGCCTCTTGGCACGTGTCGGGTCCTTTGCAACTTGTTCACACTGATTTGTGTGGTCTACTTTCTTCTCCTTCTTTTTCTGGGTGCAAGTATTTCTTAACTTTCATTGATGACATTTCCAAACGTACTTGGGTTTACTTCTTAAAACTCAAGAGTGATGTTTTTGACAAGTTTTTGGCCTACAAGGCCCTTGTAGAAAAGCAATCTGGACATCAAATTCAAAGGTTAAGAA
Source organism: Picea engelmannii (assembly GCA_009831015.1). NCBI lineage: Eukaryota > Viridiplantae > Streptophyta > Pinopsida > Pinales > Pinaceae > Picea > Picea engelmannii. The sequence goes on along the minus strand of ML777329.1, from coordinate 76,788 downwards.
CAAATAATGGAGGCGAATATGTGAAAAATAATTTTACAAGCTACTGCACTACACAGGGAATCCAAATGCAACACACTGTTCCATATACAACACAACAAAATGGTGTTGCTGAGAGAAAGAACTGCACATTAAGAGAAATGGCTAATTGTATGATCCAATCTAAGGGATTAAGTCTAAAGTGTTGGGCCGAAGCCATCAACTATGAAAATTACATAGTAAATCACACTCCCACAAAGGCTCTTAAAAATATAACACCGGAAGAAGCTTGGAATAAAATTAAACCAGATGTAAGTCACTTTCGTTTATTTGGCAGTATAGCATGGGCTCACATTCCTAATGAGAAAAGGAAAGCATTGAAGCCTAAGTGAGAAGTGTATATTTGTTGGCTATTTTGAAGATGTCAAAGGCTATAGACTTCTTCAATCACATTGTAATGAAATTATTATTAGAAGAGATGTTAAATTTGATGAAAATCTCTTGGCCTGCGAGCCTAATTCGATGATTGCGACTTCTTTAGCCTGCGAGCCATCTTCGGTGTTTGTTCCTTCTTATGATCTAGTTTCTTCTTCAGATGATGATAGTGAGGATGAAAATCCACCTCTGCCTACTCACCCTCCTCCAGATGAGTCCTTTGAACCTAAACCAACACCAACTCCACTGCTTCCTAGATGAGTCCGTTCAACACGAGAAGTAGCTGGTGATCTTGTCGGTGATCCTTCAGATCAACGTTAGAAACATTCACAGTTCCAGTGAGCCTCTTCTCTTTTGGCTCAAGTTTGAAAAACTCATGATCCAGAGACATTTGCAAAAGCTTCAGGTCATCCAGATTGGGATACAACACTGAATGAAAAGTGTTGTTATTTAATGGAAAACGATACTTGGGATCTTGTACCTCTTCCAAAAGGAAGAAAACTTGTTAGATGCAAATGGTTCTATAGAACTAAGTATGCATCAGATGGAAGTGTTGAAAGACACAAGGCTCAGTTAGTTGCCAAAATATTTTCCCAAGTTGAAGGAATTGACTATAATGAAACCTTTTCCCCTGTAGCAAAAATGAATTCCATCCACCTTGTTCTTGCCCTTGCTACCTCACATAAATGGGAGGTCCATCAGATGGATGTTAAATCTGCCTTCTTGCATGAAGATTTGTAGGAAGAAATCTACATGGAAAAACCTCCTGGCTATGTCCAGAATGACTCTAGCCTTGTTTGTCACCTCAATAAATCTCATTATGGTCTCAAGCAAGCTCCTCGAGCTTGGTATGACAAAATGGATAGCTTTCTTTTTGCAACTGGATTCTCTAGATGCCATTCTGATCCTAATGTCTATACCAAGAATGTAGGAAGCCATCTCATAATCCATGTCCTTTATGTTGATGACCTTGTCCTTACTGGTAGTGACTCAAAACTTTTAAACCATGTGAAAACCAGCCTTAAGAAGAAATTTGAAATGACATACTTAGGCTTTTTGCACTATTTCCTTGGCCTCCAAGTTTTGCAAACCAATGAACGAATTTTTCTTTCCCAGTCTAAGTATGCTTGTGACCTTCTTCATTGCTTTCACATGGACGATTGTAAACCAACCCCTTCTCCCTTACAGTCTGGAGTCAATCTTTCTACCACCTGTACTTCTTCTGAAGTTGATGCCACCCTGTACCATCAATTAGTTGGTAGCCTCTTATACTTGACTCATAATCGTCTTGATCTTTCCTTTTTTGTTGGTCTTGTTTCCCAATATATGAAAACACCCCATGAAATCCATTGGAAAGAAAATAAAAGGATACTTCGCTATGTTCATGGTATAGTTCAGTTCGGGATACATTACAGTTCAGAGGGTGTTAATCCCTAATATTGGCTCATTATCCCTTAATTGGGGCATATTAGATTAGTAATGCTATTTTATTTATGTCGGATTTAGGCCATTAGTTGTAATTTAGATTAGTAATGTTATTTTAATTATGTCGGCTTTAGGCCATTATTTGTAAT
>ML777329.1:35847-52930 GCA_009831015.1 Picea engelmannii | reverse complement strand
CATGAAGAATTCGAGGCAACACCTAACAAATGTTTTGGGGGGATTTTTTGTTATTTTAATGTTTTTTCGCTATTTTCATAGGTTTTCTAAATCAATATTGGATTAATGGGTTAGGTTTTTGGTAGTTCTTGAATACCCAAAATATTGTATATATATTATTTTGAATGGTGGAATTCATAAAATGAAGATTTGCGAGGTGTGGCACTAAGGAAGGTTGGTTTTCTCCCGGTTAAGGGTTTCCAATGTAAATCTTTGTGTACTAAGTGTATGAGCCATTCATTAATTTCTATTTTTTTAAAGAATATGTATGCATTGTTTTACATCACAAGTTTAAAGCTTAAAACAATAACATTTGAGGGAAGAATAAATTACAAAGTTATGTTGTGAATATCTCTCTTGAGATACTTCATCCTAAGTTCTATCTTTTTCATCCATAAGCACATGCTTGTAATTGGACTCTTCCATTGAACATCCAAATACACCTCTTCACTTAATTTGAGAGAGAGAGAGAGAGAGTTCTATTGGAGACACAAAGAAACAAATAAACCTCCCAATGATAGTGGGAGATACCATAAGCTCAAATCATTCTCTATAGTAAAAAATTACAAGTTATTCCCATTGGTATATGAATAATATGTGTTCATCGTATTTCTTTGGGCAACTTTCATGGTTCTTGTTTATTTTGTTTCCTTCTATTTAAGTTTTGTGATAGTACTCTTTTCATTGGACTAACATCCTAAAAATTGAATGTTATATCGTTTGTAGCCTTGTTATAGAAATGGATTTTGTCTCACCCATGTGACCAAAAATCCCAAATAGTGGAAAATGTTCTTCCCACTGTTGTATGGACTAATAAACATGATCCTTTTCTCTTTATGCATCTAAATTCCATATTGGTCTATGAATTCCTTCTTCATTTTCATTCTCTATAATTAATATATGTTGTGATACATGTCTTGTTTCTCCCAACAAGATACCATATGATGGCCTTTGTTCCCATAGAATGAGCATACCTTTGAGTACCAACAATTTCTAGTGCTATGGAAATTCTTCCTATAGAAATTACAAACAAGTGATTCCTTACCTAATGCATAACCATGGTTATTCATCTTCTTCAAGATGATCTAATTACTACTTCATCTAAGTGTAGGTGTGGGTTGATTCTTCGATCTCTTTTCATCACTTCCCTTCTGCAATATTCCATAAGATAGTTGAGGTGGTAGTCGTATTCCACCTTCATATACTACTATTTTATCGTTGTATGATCAATCCAACTCTTCCATGTTATTATCCTTCACAAATGCGATATTGGATTTCATGGCCTTTTCCTCTCTACCATAGAAACCAAGGCCTTAATGCTTGAACCTTTGTAAAGATACAATGGGACTTAGGATGCCTTGTATTCTCTTTACTATCCCTAATCTATCATGGCCAATATGCCTTAACAATTTCAATCCAATTCATCTGGTACATTTTTCAAATTCACCAAGATTCTATTGAGATCTCTATATGGAAGGTGAGCTTACCATATTTTTCTCGATCATGGTGTTGGATTAAATAATGGAAATGGAACATGAGTATTATCTTCTTTGTTCTCCTACACAAATCCTTGGAATTTTTCCAATGTATCATCCTTCTCTTCCAACTATTTTTTCAACGGATTTGTCATCTGAGTGAACCTATCCTCCTACCAATTGTTGAACTAGATGAACTTCTCTCCCAAGGGTACATGATGAACTCTTCTCTTCTCCCAATCTCCCATAACCATGGTAAGGGAGTCTTGGTGTCAAACAAAATTATTATTTACCAATGGAAGAAATATTAGCTATCTCTGAAGGTTCTTATCCATCTCTACGATCCTTTGTTTAAGCATATGGACCTATTCCTTTAGGTTCTTATTCTCTTCTTGAAGTTCATCATTGATGACCCTTGGGTCTTCCAACCTTTCTTCGTTTTATTTACCAATGATAGGTTTGTATTATCATCAAAGTTCACATAGTTTCACAGACAAATGAGATAATAGTGCAATAATAAATGAGATTATAAGTGAAATTTTATATTTTATTATCGTCAACAAGACACATGAGGATCAACTATGTTTCTCTTCTTTAAATCTTGTTCCTACTCTTGACGTATGAGAATACTTTTTTAGTTGTAGTTCTCTATTTTTGGGCCAAATCTCTTCATATATACTACATGTTATGAGTTGAAACCACAATAACTCTACTTGGCATCAATCCAACCCATCTTCCTCAGTAACTAGTGAACCAATACATTGTTCAAATATGTGAATAGCTTTAGCAATACAAGATTCAATGCAACCAATAAAAAAACTAGGTTCCTCAATGACCAACCTTTATTTATCATGTGACTATTCTCAGACTTGGCATAGTGATTGGATACATGGTTCAAATTACAATCTTTTAATTGGTTAATAAGTCACTTCTAGGTTCCTTGTGCATATAATCACACTCTAATTCCAACATGAAAACCACTTATTAATTCATAAAGGGATTGGCCCTTATTTAAACTATATATATATATATATATATATATATATATATATATATATATATATATAACGGAAATTATCTAGAGCATGGATGAAAAGGGTAATAAATGAATACATATATGAGGATCACTCTTTAAACATATGAGACGTGCATTAGTTCACATGTATAAAAGACATTTTCATGAAAAGGTGCCCATAATAAGAATAACCCACACTACACCATACACTTTGATCTAAACACCATTCATGAAAATTCAAGTGAGATGGAAACTAATGAAACATGTGAGATGACCAATCATGAAAGCATGAACCACATAAAAATTAATTAATCCATATGTGTATGAAACAAATTGACCCTTGATATGCCAAGGGAAGGTTCACAAATGGAAATAGGATTAAGATAATTAACATAAGGAAACAATACCAACCTATTCTAGTCCCAACACAAAACCCACCAATATGCTATATATTCAACAAATTATGTGAGAATCCTACCAGAATTCACATTCCCAGTATTTACTTGCACACCTGAAAATTCCTCTTCACAAATCTAAGGGAGATGCCTCACAACATATAGCTTATGTACAAGTTGTATGACCTATGCATGACCTCCCACAACCTCTGCACTAATCTAAAATTTAAATAATTCCAAGGGAGGTGCATATATCCCTTTGGCTCAAGGAAATGGCTCAGTGTTGTTGTCCAACAACCAACATATTCCTTCAAGACATTAATTTTTGTTTCCATGATCTCATCATTTTATTTTACTTTTATTGTTCTTTGCAACTAGATTTAGAAACCCATATATTAAACTACAATAGTCAGTTAATGTAAACCATATATCCTCAATTTTAGAGTGAATCAAATGGTGGGAAATACTGATATATTGGTTTTCTTCACTTGCACATGGATAATGAATTCTCATAGCATTGAAATAAACATGAAAACCTTACATAAAAAAATTAATATAACATTGAACACAATACAAAGATATATTTAGACCATTCAAAACACAATCTATACCATGTTTCCCTTGGAAGTTAAAATGGGAAAACTAACAGTCAATGGTTTCTCATACTATTTTGGAAATATCTGGTTACAATGAAATTTGTGGATCATATCCATCCTCCTCTCTTGCCAACAAAAAACATCCCTTTGAGAGTGAAAGTAAAAAAATAAATAGCAAGATATGGGGTAATTGGAAGTCCAACACACATGAACTTTCATTTCTCATACCTTAGTATTTTATCCCCTATTTTATTTTCTTATTTTAATTAATTCATGTTTTCTTCTCTTTCTCCTTATCACACCTTACCTTTAATTGTATTTTACATAATTACTAACCTTCCATAATTTTTGACTTATGATTGTAGGCGTTGAGTCTTACAACCATTCACTTGTTCATATCCTTTTCAGACCACCCCTCTCCATCAAGAGGATTTTTGGTCTCCAAAATATTAGAAAAACCAATATAAATCAATGTGCCATCTCTCTTCTTCTCTAAAACATGTATTTGACTCTATATATGACTCTATATTTAGCTCAAAACTCTATAAAAATCCATTCCCGTCTCTCTCAGAATGGAAATGGTCCATATTATAGTCAATGAAGCCAAGTTGAATTCCAATCTATTTGTTTAGTGAGATCCTAACAACTATGCCCTCATGTAACAACCTTATGCAGGAGCATCATTGGAAATCACATGGAGCAGGAACTATCAGCATATGAGAGTCTATACAAAATCTCAAAGCTGGCAGTTGCAACAAAACTTTTGAAGTATGCCTTAACTCAACACCGGAATAATATTTTGAGGCATGCTTGAGCAATCACAAGCAAATAAGTGGGAGTTTCCATTCTGGCTCTAGAATGTGACTAGACTAAAATAGTCGTAGGATAGGTTGTGATGTAGACAAGTAGTCGGGGGAAACCCTGAGATCCCTCTGAGATAAATGGAGGTTGTGTATGCCCAAATGAGGCTGGTTGTAGGGTAGATAGTTGCAAATTAGAGAACTACAAGTTAGTAGGAGATTTTCAGTTTTCAGTTGTTGTTTTTTATTTCATTTGTAGCCATTTTCACTTATGAATATAACAGAGGAAAATTGACCCAATGTATGGTGTGGACAATGTTTTTCAATCCTCTGTTATTATTCTTTCATGACTGAATGAATAAATTTCGTTATGAATAGATGGGAATGTGAATGTTAGGATAAGTTTCAGTTTTTTCTCTTATGTTGAAGTGGTGCAAGGTGTGCACAAAGAATGCAAGGAGTGTGTTAATGGGATATGTTTCACTTCTGAAGCTCAGAAGATATAGCACAAAACTTTCCCTTTGAAAGGATTGCAAAGAGACTGGTGCAAGGTGTGCACAGTTAGCCATAGGAATCGAAACCTTGCATAAAGATCTAGTGCAAGGAGTACACATATCCAAGATTTGACTAAGTGTCCAAGGGAATTTGCGAGAAGTTGAAGAACTAGAAAAGGAGAACACCAGTAGGGTGAGGGGAATTTCTCTTCGATAAATCCTTAGGATTTGAGTTATCGAAATCCCTGAAATGCAAGGAGTGCACAGGAAATCGAAGTCTTCACGAGACCAAGCTCAGGAGGAATAACACTTTTCATAGGTGTTAATGAGATCCAAGAAACAGACTCAAAGGAAGGACAAAGGTTAAAGCCTTTGAATCCTTCGAAAATGTTCTAAGTATGAAGAAAACACAATCTCAATGGGAAATATCTGGACCGTTCGATCAACATCCAAACAACGAGGAGCAAGCATAGAGGAGGAAGGATCTCACCCATTCGGTCTGAGAGCAAAAGAATCATAACTACCTGATCAAGCTAAAGTGCATTGACAATAATCCTTGAAAGAACACAAGAGAAGTGGGGTTACAAAACTCTAAAATCATCGGAACCATCCATCAAGGGTGAAACGTGGTGAGAGATCAGCGTTTCGTTGATTCGTGACTTGGAGGAGTCAAAGGTCGAGTCGTGAGATCTTGTGAAACACAAAATAGTGACTTGATCTGAGCCTTTGGATCAAGGGAGATCGTGAGCCATCAATCTAGTTTCGTCGAAGTTTCAAAACTCGGGAGAACAAAGGTGAGCCAACCTCCAAAGTTATGAAACGTGAAACCCTTAATTGATCACAATCGTTGATCAAAGGAAGGATATAGACCGTCAATTTAGTGCCATTGTGAGTTCATACATCGAGAGGAAGAAGGTGCCTCACATCAAGAATCCCCGACAGGTAAAATCCCAATGTGCTCGAAGGTTTGACCCCGGATCATAGCGAGGGGTCATATGGAAAGAAGATAAGGGAGGAGCTAGTGATTGCTAGGCCCTTGTCAGGATTTTGGAGATTAGGAGAGTCAGGGTGACTCACATACAAATATCTGACTCGTGAAATTGTGATGCACCATTTTTTAGGCTCGTGGTTATGACCAATAGTCGTGTGAGATAAAGAGATCAGCAGAGAAGAGCTAGTGCCCATTTGGCATTGAGGTTCGAACAATGCCCAGGAGAGAAGCCGTGGGTCTCATACAACCTATGCATATTGGGAAAGGACCTATGTAAGTGGGTTTGGGGTCTAGCAAAAACCCATAAAGTAAATCAGACTTAGTTTCTTGATCGATCCTATACTGAGACGTCGCGCAACGTTAGGATAAAAGGGGGGTTTGCATCAACTGGTATCATATCAAATGTTCACTTGCAGACAACAGGAAAAGGAGAGGAGATAGAAGAACTTGAATTTTTACTCTGTGTGTGATAGACAGTCAACACAATTCCACCAAGGAGACGAGTGAAAGAACCTTTAGCCAATCATGTAGTAGAAAGGGAGATGCGATAATTTTGTGCAAGATTAGAGGTGATGGAAGCATCATAGAGATGAGAACCTGATGTTGGAGACGTCAGCGATGCAGAGGAGAAGAAGATGGGGGTGAGAATATCATCGGAGAAGCAGCAGGAGAGGAGGTTGTTGAAGAGTTCTTACTAAGAGGAGTGGCTAGATTGGGAGGTAGAGACAAGATAAAGGTCCCAATGTATGAAAGAAATTTAAATGTTGAAGAGCTATTGTATTGGATAAGATCCATGGACAAATATTTTGACTATGAAGACGTCGATGAGGAGAGAAGGGTGAGACATGTTGTCACTAGACTAAAGGGACATCCAACGTTGTGGTGAGATGAAATACAAGATGAAAGGAGAAGCAAAGGTGAACAAAATATAAAGAATTGGGACATAATGGTAGACAAGCTGAAGGATATGTTCATGCCCAAAGATTATCATATCAATATGTTCAGGAATTTGCAGAACCTAAGATAGAAAGGTATGACACTTAAGGAGTACATAGAGGAGTTCTATAGGTTGAACATCAGAGCTGGACAAAGAGAGAGACATGAAGAAAATTTTTCTAGATATATAAATGGCCTAAGATATGAAATCCAGGATGAGCTCAGCATGATGTCAATAAGGACAGTGGAGGATGCTTATCCGTTTGCACTGAAGGTAGAGGATAAGTTGGCCAGAAAACAAAGCCAACGAGGGAGAGGTAAAATCCCAGCCCCAACTAGAGGTAAGGGAGTTACCCATGACAAGGCACATAAGTCTAATGATGAGGCAGAAAAACCATAGAGTCACTCGAAAAGAGGAGAAAATTTCCAAGGAAGACAAGGTGGTGGAAGAAGTTATTCTAGAGTAAGAGGAAGAGGAGGAGAAGGAGACGTAAGATGTTCTTCCTGTGGAAAGACAGGACACATGTCTTGGGAATGTACCGAGAAAAATAAAGAAGGAGGAGGTGAAGCTCACATTTCAGAAGCCTAGAGAAGAGATGTTGAAGCAGAAGGAGTAGGGGATGGAAGATCCCTGATGTTGAGGAAAGTTCTCTTAAAACCAGAGGCAGAAGTTGAAATACCAATGCAGAGGAATAGTATCTTGGGGACAACTTGCAAGACTAAAGACAAAGTATGCAAGGTTATAATTGACAGTGGGATCACTGACAACTCAGTATCCACAAATATGCTGGAGAAATTGGAGCTGGAGACAACTACACATCTGAAGCCATACAAAGCCTCATGGTTGTGAAAAGGACATCAGGTAATGGTTACTAAAGAATTCTTAGTTGAATTTAAGATAGGAAGATATAGAGATGAAATTTTGTGTGATGCAATTCCCATGGATGTATGCCATACTTTCTTGGGAAGACCAGGGCAGTTTGACAGGAACGTCATTCATGATGGGAGGAATAATACATACAACTTAGAGAAGAATGGTAGAACACACATGGGAATATCCATTTTTTCCCTGGCACCTATCCTTGCAACAGCCTTGAATAGGCGTTCATCCACAACATCTTCGACTGCAACTTCACCTCCTTCATTTCCAGCTTCATTTTCACTTTCATCTTCACTGATATCCCCAATGTCGACTGTGTGCCTCTGTTTTGTCTCCATGGCATCAAGCCTAGCATGTAGTTCATACATTTCTCTTTCCACTGTTGGATCAGGCATTGTTTTGTCTCTTCTTCTTGGCAGCATGGATGAAAATGTTCCTCCTTTCCCCTACTACAGAAAGAAAAAAAATTGTTCTGCACTTTGATACCACAACTGTCGCAGACCCCTAGATCTCGAGCCGAGATCCGCTCAGGATCTTCACTACAACCATGCTGAGGGTTAATCAACCCCTAAGTTCAAGCCACAAGGTACTTTGGGTTTCACGATTTCGTGATCCCTGTTGTCGAGGTTCTTGTCCCTTTCACCTGCCGAAACCCAAAATGCCGAAACGCCGAAGTCTTTGACCACATTCTCCTCTGCTTCTGTATTGCATTTTGCAATTTTAGGAATTCTAGAATAGGGAACCCTGATCTCTTGTCTCCTAAAGTGTTGAATTGTAGAATCCCAACACATTCATCAAATTTTGGTTCCTCAATAGTTTTTCACTTTTTCAGGGTTTCAGACTTCACGATTTCGCGAATCCTGATGTGAAGTTTCCTGACTCTCCAACCCCTGAACCCCAAAACATCGAAATTCTGAAACGCACCTTCATAGATATTTTGCGTTTCAAAAATTCAGGATTTCTGACATGGAGTGTCCCGAATCCTTGTCAATGGGCACGCCGAAACCCTGATCCCCAAAATGCGGAAATGCCACTTCAAGGATTTTCTGGGTTTCACAACTCCGGGTTTTTCAATACAAAGGCCCATGGCTCCTTGTCATCAGGACCCCCGAAATGCCAAACTCCAAAATTCTGAAACGCTAAAATATCTACTCCTCGCCTTCACACACGACAATCTAGTCCGCGCTTCGGGAGTTTGAGTGACCAAGGGCTTTGTCCACACTTCAGACATACAAACCCCAAAATGTTGAAATGATCTCGATGGTCCAATAGTCATGATCAACGTTCCACATTGGATCCTGCCTCTCCAAGGATGGATTTGTCCAATGCTTAACTTCCCCATAGCTCTCTTGGATCCTACGGTCCTTGCTATTTCGTGAACTCTCCACAGGGAATTTCGACCATTTGATTCTTCCCTCAAGAATCTCTATGGAATGAACCAATGTTCCTTCATCGAAACTTAATCTTCTGCACAAAGATTTCACTTCCTACCTTCCTTCGAACACTTCAAAGGTGCTACCCCTTCTGAGCTTTCTCTGGTAAATTCAAGCCTCGAAAAAGGGCCTCTGCTCGTACTCCTTGCAACAGACCTTCAAATACTTCTGCGTATTTGAACTCTCGACTTTTTGAACCTTCTACAACAACAATATTTCTCTCTTCCACCTTATTTAATAACTCCTAAGGACTCAGCTATCCTACGCATGCCTTGCATGGATGTTGTGCTTCACTTGCACTTCTATTGGAATGAGAACAATGGTATCCCTCCTAAGATTTCAGAGATAAAATTTGAACCTTTGTCATTGCACTCCTTACGGACACTTCACTACACTCCTTGCAAGAACTTCTCTCACTCAGGAAGAGAAACAATTGAAACTCATTCTCTCTCTCTCTCAGAATTTAAACATCCAACGTGAAATCATACATAGAACACAGTATTTCAAGTAAATGCATAATAGAGAGAATAAACAACTATCAGCATACCAGTCAACATGTATACACATAAAACATCATAACACCATGAGTTTGATTCAAAGCTTCATATATTAATTCAAAGCTTCTGTACATGGGTTCTTCTCTACAACTTCCTGCTACAACTTTCTTCTTTTTTCTCTCTATGCTAATGTTACAATGATCTAATGAATTGTCATAATACAAATATGAGGGTGTCTATATCCATTTTCCCTCCTGTTATTCTAAACTATCTAATCTCTAATTCAAACCTACCTACTTTCATTAACTATGCATAAATTCCTCTACCTTCTACAGATGAGAGAGAATCGCTCATGATCTATTTACAATATGTAAGTACGCTTCCCTTTAACCATTACATTAATGCTTGAAAAAAAAACATTTCAAAAATGTGCGCTAGAGGTCTTCCAGTTGTCTTCTACCTTTTATGTTGCTTTCTTGGCTGGCTGCTTACGATGCTCCTGCATCATACTTCCTCACTTGAAAATTTTCATGAACTCCTGTTCATGAGATCTTGCACGGTCTATCCATGCTTATGAATTTATGCTTCATTTTCCTAGCTGGCATATTCAACTGGATGTCCCTTCCACTTGACCAAGTATTTAAAATACTCCTTCCTCCTAGTCTTTTTGCTGACTCTCTTGTCAATTATGCTTTCTATCTGCGACTTTTCAGCTACAGGAATTTGGTTTGTCCATTGAACTTCTGTTTGTTCATTCTTTTCCCCTGTTTCTTGAGCTCTATAAGGGTACAAATATGAGATGTTGAATATCGGTGAAATTCCGATCCCATTGGGTAATTCAATCTCGTATGCGTTTACCCCAAATTTCTTTATGACCTTGCATGGTCCAATCTTCTTCATTTTCAGTTTGTTATATGTTCCCCTTGGGAACCTCTCCTTCCTCAAATGTGCAAGAACCAAATCACCAACTTCAAATTGAAGTTCTCGCCTGTGTTGATCTTCTTTGTGCTTATATTCTTGATTTGAACATTGTAATCGCTCTTTGACTTGACTGTGAAGCTCCTTCATTGCTTCTGCAAAGTCCTCTTCACTAGCACTTATGAATTCAGTTTGTTCCATATCTTTTAATTTAGAAACTCCCCTTAGCTGCATTCCATATATAATTTGGAATGGACTCTGCCCTGTGCTTCTATTGATCGAATCATTATAAGAAAATTCTTCCTATGGTAGAATGTGGTCCCATTGACTATGGTGTTCAGTCACTAGGCTCCTCAGTAAATCTCCCAAGCTTTTGTTCACAACTTCTGTCTACCCATGCATCTAAGGATGATAAGCTGAAGTAAAAGACAAAATTGTCCCCAGCGTCTTCCATAAAGTCCTCTAGAAATTTCCCATGAACTTGGTATCTCAATCTGAAACTATACTCCTTGGAAAGCCGTGAAGTCTGATGACTTCTTTGAAAAACAGGTTCGCAATATGAGTTGCGTCGGTGGTTTTCTGGCATGGTATGAAATGTGCCATCTTTGAAAATCTTTCTACCACCACAAATATTGAATCAAATCCTCTTTGTGTCCTTGGTAGTCCCAATACAAAATCCATTCTCACTGCATCCCATGGCCTTTCAGGTATGGGTAATGGGTGGTATAACCCTGTGTTTTTCCTTTTCCCCTTTGTGTGCTGACAAATCCTACATCTTTCCACAAATTTCTTAACATCTGTCCTCATCCCTGGCCAAAAATATGCGCCATTCAACTTTGAGAACATTTTGTCATGACCGAAATGTCCGGCCAATCCTCCACTGTGTTTTTCCTTTAGCAGGTTTTCCCTCATGGAGCATTTTGGAATACATAATTGATTGCTCCTAAAATATAATCCATCCTAGATCATATATTCAATCCACTGGCTTCTTTCCCTGAGAATTGGATTCTCAGATGCCTCATATGCTTCCTTAAAATCTGGATCATCCTTGTACATTTATTTGAGGTTATCAAAACCCAAAGTTTTGACTTTGAATTCCTGCATAAGAAAACATTTCCTGCTCAAAGCATCAACAACTTTGTTAGTAGTTCTAGAAATATGTTTAATCACAAAAGTAAAATTATGCATGTATTCAACCCATTTTGCATGCTTTTGGTTCAACTTGTCATGTTGAGTCACGAATTGCAAAGCGTGATTATTGTTGTACAAAACAAACTCTTTAGGAACCAAATAATGTATCCATTTCCTCAATGCTTGTATGACTACATAAAATTCCTTGTCATATGTTGAGTATTTAATCTTCTCTTCATTCAGCTTTTCGTTGAAGTATGCGACCGACCTGTTGTCCTGGCTCAAGACTGCTCCAATTGCAAATCCACTCACATCACACTTGACCTGGAACATCTTGTTAAACTCTGGAAAAACCAGAATTGGTTTCTTCGTGATATTTTTCTTTAGTAGATTGAAACTCTTCTCTGCTTCTTTTGTCCAGTGAAAAGACTTATGTCCTTTCTTCACCGTGTCCATCATTGGTGCACTAATCCCACTAAAATTTTGGATGAATTTTCTATAGAAACTAGCTACACCATGAAAGATTCGAAATTCAAACACACTCTTCAGCGATGGCCAGTTCTTGATCGCATCCACCTTATCTGGATCCATCTTCATCTCATTTGCAGAGATAACAAAACCCAAATAAATGTGTTCCGTCCTCATAAATGATGATTTCTTCATATTTATCATCAACTTCTCTTGCTATAATCTCCTCATTACTATAGCTAAATGCTTCAAGTGCTCTACTTCTGTCTTGCTGAAAATTAATATATCATCAATATATACAATGACAAATTTTTCAATGAAATCCTTCAGGACTTCATTCATCAATCTCATGAAAGTACTAGGCGCATTTGTTAATCCAAATGGCATAACAAGCCATTCATATAGCCCTTAATTCATCTTGAATGTTGTCTTCCATTCATCACCCTCTCTCATATGAATTTGATGATATCCGCTTTTCAAATCAATCTTTGAAAAGAATCTTGCTCCACTCAAGCAATTCATCAAATCATCCATCCTTGGCAATGGAAATCTGTATCTGATGGTAATCTTATTGATCTCTTTTGAGGTTGTACACATCCTCTAGCCTCCATCTTTCTTTGGGCTGAGTACTATTGGAACAGTGCATGGACTCAATCTCTCCCTAACCAATCCTTTGTCCATTAAATCCTGGACTTGTCTCTTGACTTCTTCATTCTCCTGTGGCGTCAACCAGTACACTACTTTGTTTGGTAAACTAGCTCCAGGTATAAGATCAATGTGATGACTTATACTCCTGATTGGTGGCAACGAACAAGGTAGTTCATCCACTACGATATCAACAAACTCTTCCAACAAATCCTAGATTTCCTCTGGTAAATCATCCACTCTTGTATTGGTCAAAACATTTCTAGGCTTCCTGATGACAATAAATTGTGTGTCTTCCTTCTTCTTAACCTCATTAAGAAGTTCCTTCCCACTCATGAGAAGTACAATGTTTCTTGTCTCTGTTTTTACTTCTTTATCCTTAATCGGAAGCAACATGTGTGTCCTCCCATTTTTCTCCAGGGTGTATGTGTTCTTTCTCCCATCATGAATCATATTTTTGTCATATTGCCATGTTCTACCCAGCAATAGATGGAAAACATCCATGGGAATAACATCACATAGTATTTCATCTTTATAAACTCCTATTTTAAATTCAACTAAACACTGTTTAGTGACATTTACCTGATGTCCTTTTTGTAGCCATGAAACTCTGTATGGGCTTAGATGTATGATAGTCTCCAACTCTATCTTTTCTACCATCTTTGTAGAAACAAGATTGTTTGTACTACTGTTTTCCACTATAACCTTACATACCCTATCTTTGGTCTTCCAAGCAGTCCGAAAAAGTCTGTTCCTTTGGGATCGATTCTCTGCCTCCTTCTCTGGTCTTAAGAGAACTTTCCTCATCATTAAAGATCTTCTGCCCTCAGAATATTCTGCCTCAACATTCCGTCCTTGTGCTTTGGAAATGTGAGTTTCACCACCTTCTTTCTTCCTATCTAGACACTCATAAGATTTATGTCTGTTTTTCCCACAAACAAAACATTTCACTTCACCTCCTTGGCCTCTTCCTCTTCCTCTAGTATGAGGAAAAGTATTTCTATCGGCATATTGTCCTCTCAGTGAGCTTTCTCCTCTCTCATGTTGAGTTTGAGTTTTCTTCCCCTCTTCTTGAGGTCTCTGAGTTCTGTCCTCGACAATTTTTTTACCTCTAGATTGACTTCTGCCTCGGACTCTTTGACCTTGTTTTCGACTCAGCTTCTCTTCAGCTTTCAGAGCCATCTGATAAGCATCCTCCACATTTTGAATGATCATCATGCTGATCTCATCTTGGATGTCATATCTCAGACCATTCATGTATTTGGAAACCTTTTCATCATCGCTTTCCCAATGACCTACTCTAATGTTTATCTTGTAGAACTCTTCAATGTATTCTTTCATTCACATCAGCTTCTGTCTCAAATTTTGCATCCTCCGAAATAGAGTGATTTGATAATTCTTGGGTATGAATTTGGCTTTCATTTTCACAACCATTCTATCCAAACTCTTGATTTTTTGCTTGCCTTTGTAGCGTTTGTCAGCCTATAGTTAATCCCACCATAATGTTTCATGCCCTTTAAGTCTTGTGACAATGTGCTTGACCTTCTTTTCTTCCTTGAAATCCTCATATTTGAAGTACTTATCCAGAGCCCTAATCCAGTCTAGAAGCTCTTAAACATCCAGGTTCCCCTCATACATGGGAATCTCCATTTTTTCCCTGGCACCTATCCTTGCAACAACCCTGAATAGGCGTTCGTCTGCAGCATCTTCGACTGCAACTTCTCCTCCTTCGTTTCCAGCTTCATTTTCACTTTCATCTTCATTGATATCCCCAGTGTCGACTGTGTGCCTTTGTGTTGTCTACATGGCATCAAGCCTAGCATGTAGTTCACGCATTTCTCTTTCCACTGCTGGATCAGGCATTGGTCTATCTCTTCTTCTTGGCGGCATGGATGAAAATGTTTCTCCTTTCCCCTGCTACAGAAAAAAAAGAAATTGTTCTGTGCCTTGATACCACAACCGTCACAGACCCCCTGCCCTCAGGACGAGATCCGCTCAGGATCTTCACTACAACCATGCCGAGGGTTAATCAACCCCTAAGTTCAAGCCACAAGGGACTTTGGGTTTCGCAATTTCGTGATCCTTGTTGTTGAGGTTCTCGGCCCTTTCACCTGCCGAAACCTGAAATGCCAAAACACTAAGTCTTTGATGACGTTATCCTCTACTTCTATATCATTTTTTGTCTCCTAAAGTGTCGAATTGCTGAATCTTGACACGTTCATCAAATTTTGGCTCCTCAACCGTTTTTCTCTTTTTTGGGGTTTTGGACTTCATGATTTCGCGAATCCTAACGTGAAGTTTCCTGACTCTCCAACCCCCGAGCCCTGAAACAGCGAAATTCTGAAACGCGCCATCACATATATTTTTCATTTCGCAAATTCAAGATTTCTGACGTGGAGTGTCCATAATCCTTGTCAACGGGCATGTCGAAACCCTAATTCCCGAAATGCTGAAATGCCACTTCAAGGATTTTCTGGGTTTTGCAACTTTGGGTTTTTCAATACAAAGGTCTCTGGCTCCTTATCATCAGGACCCCCAAAATGCCGAACTCCAAAATTTTGAAACGCTGAAAATTTTGCTCCTTGCTTTCACACACGACAATTCAGTTCATGCTTCGGGAGTTCGAGCAACCAAGGGCTTTGTCCACACTTTAGAATTACAAACCTCGAAATCCTGAAATGATCTTGACGATCCAATAGTCACAATCAATGATCCACATTAGATACTGCCTCTCAAAGGATGGATTCGTCCAATGCTTAACTTCCCTGTAGCTCTCCTGGATCCTATAGTCCTCGATATTTCGTGAATTCTCCACAAGGAATATTGACCCTTTGATTCTTCCCTCAAGAATTTCTATGGAACGAACCAATGTTCCTTCACTAGAACTTAACCTTCTGCACAAATATTCCGCTTCCTACCTTCCTTCGAACACTTCAAAGGTGCTGCCCCTTTTGAGCTTTCTCTAGTAAATTCAAGCCTTGAAAAAGGGCCTCTGCTCGCACTCCTTGCAGTAGACCTTCAAATACTTCTGCGTATTTGAAATCTCGACTCTGTGCACCTTCTGCAACAATATTCTTTCTCCCTTCCACCTTAGTTAATAACTCCTAAGGACTCATCTAGCTTGCACACGCCTTGCACGGCTCCTGTGTTTCACTTGCACTTCTACTGGAATGAGAACAACAATATCCCTCCTGAGCTTTCAGAGATAAACTATGAACCTTTGTCAATACACTCCTTGCAGATGCTTCACTGCACTCCTTGTAGGAAATTCTCTCACTTAGGAAGAGAAGCAATTGAAACTCATTCTCTCTCTCTCAGAATTCAAACATCCAACGTGAAATCATACATACAACATAGTATTTCAGGTAAATGCATAATAGAGAGAATAAACAACTATCATCATACCAGTCAGCATGTATACACAGAAAACATCATAACACCATGAGTCTAATTCAAAGATTTGTATATTAATTCAAAGATTTTGTACATGGGTTCTTCTCTACAACTTCCTGCTACAACTTTCTTCTTTTTTCTCTCTATGCTAATATTACAATGATCTAATGAATTGTCATAATACAAAGACGAGGGTGTCTATATCCATTTTCCCTCCTGTTATTCTAAACTGTCTAATCTCCAATTCAAACCTACCTACTTTCATTAACTATGCATAAATTTCTCTACCTTGTACAGATGAGAGAAAAATGCTCATGATCTGTTTACAAGATGTGAGTACACTTCCCTTTAACCATTACATTAATGCTTAAAAAAAAAACATTTTAAAAACGTGCACTGGAGGTCTTCCAGTTGTCTTCTGCCTTTTACGTTGCTTGCTTGGTTGGCTTCTTATGATGCTCCTACACCACAATTTCATGGTCCAAATCATTATAGAAAAAACATTATAGTGAAAATGGCGAGATTACCTGTAAATAACATACCTTAGAAAGCACCATCAAAAGAATTTATCCTTCCTTGCATTTTGACCTTCTTTTCTTCACCTTCACTCAAAATTCCGGTTTAGATATCCTTGGTTACCTCAGACACATATATATATTCAATATTCTCAAGTGTGATTCAAATGAGAGAGCCTTTCCTCTTATTTATACTCTCCAAGTAGCTTCCTTAGAAACATCTTCTAAGTCACTTGGCCCACTTTCCTTATTTTAGGGTTGGGTCCACTTCTAATTTCTCCATTAAATTTATTATTGAAATAATTTATTTTGTATTCACATGAATTATAATACACTCATCACTTCACTTTATTATTTACCTTTTAAAATCTCTTAAACCACTTTGACTACTTTGACCTTTTGGGGCTTCTAGATGACATATGAGGGTCCTCCAACTTCGTAAGGCCATAACTCTCAAACCGT
>ML777329.1:9854-35581 GCA_009831015.1 Picea engelmannii | reverse complement strand
ATGAGTCATATTTACATCAAACAATATTGGGTCCATTACCCAAACCTTTGTGCTATGGGGATTTCTTCAAGGGTTGTCATCAATGACAACCAACCTTAATCAACAATCTCCCCCTTTGGCATTGATGGCAACACTCTTATGAAATACTGAAATCATATCACTCTTGCTCCCCTTGGAACCATGCCTTTGTCCTCTGCATCTGTTAAATCTCTCCCCCTTTGTCATCAATGGAAAAGGTATCTTTCCATCTGGGGCTGATCCCCCCGACAGTCTATCCTCTTAAGGTGCTTCCTCGTGTACATCTAAGAAATATAAGATAAGCATTCATTTTTGGAGTAGAAATAATTGCATGTCTTTGGCAAAGATATTCAAAGGATTCCCATGGAAGTGGTTTTGTAAATATGTCCGCCACTTGTTCTTTTGTGCCAACATACTCAACTCTGATGTTTTTTTTTGCAACATGTTCCCTTAGAAAGTGATACTTGATTGGAATGTTCTTCGCCTTGGAGTGCATCACTGGGTTTTTGAGATATTGATGGCACTTGTATTATCAAAATATATTGGAATGGGCTCATCATACTCAACCTGTATATCTGTCAAAGTTTGTTTCATTCAAAGAACCTAGGTACAACATGTTGTTGCTACAATATACTCTGCCTCAGTTGTAGATAGAGATATCGATGATTGTTTCTTGCTTAGACATGATACCAAACACTCACCTAAGTAGAACGATGCTCCATTGGTGCTTCATTGATCATCAATACAACCTGCCCAATTTGCATCTGTGTAGGAAATAAGTGATAGATATTTTCCTTTTGGATACCATAATCCAAACTCTTATGTTCCTTTGAGATATATGAAGATCCTCTTTACTGCTAATACATGTGCTTCCTTTGGTGTTGCTTGAAATCCTACCACCTGTCCAACTGCCTGCATTACATTTGGTCTGGATGATGTCACATATAGTAGGCTGCCAATCATTGACCTATATTGCCTCTGATCTGTAGACTTTGAATTATCGTCTTTTCTCAACTTACAACTAGTTTGGATGGGAGTGATAACTGGTTTGCAATCTTTTCATCAATTGTTACATTGATACTTTTCACAACTTTGTTTAATCTTAGGTTGTAACACTTGTATGCTTTCCTTGCACTTGAGTAACCAACAAGTATTCCTTTTTCCACATGAGAGTCAAACTTTCTCATTCTTCCATCTTCTCTTTTGATGTAGAATTTGCTTCCAAAAACTCTGAAGTGCTTCACATTTGCTGGTCTTCCTTTCCATAGCTCGTAGGGAGTTTTATTAGTGTTTTTTCTAAGCATTACTCTATTTTGAATGTGAACTAATGTATGCACTGCCTATGTCCAAAAAATATCTGTCAACTTTGAATCCATTATCATTGTTTGAGCCATTTCTTGTACTGTCCTGTTCTTTCTTTCAACAAATCCATTCTGTTGAGGTGTCCTAGCAATGAAGAATTGCCTTTTTATTCCATGATTGTTGCAGTAGTCCATAAATTCCTTTGAGGTGAATTCTCCTCCATTATCCGATATTAAGCATTTTGATTCTTGAATCCATCTCATTTTCAACCATTTCCTTGTAGATCTTGAAATTTTAAAAAGCTTTTGATTTTTTCTTGAGAAAGCAAGCTGCAGTCAGTCTTGTATAATCATCAACTAATAACATAAAGTATCTCTCACCTTTTAATCCTTTTGTTGTAGTTGGTCCAACTAGATCAATATGCACAATTTCCAGTGGTTTTGTTGTTGAATATTCCTTTGATTTGAACCTGGTCTTTGTTTTCTTTCCTTGTTGGCAATGTTTGCATAAAGTGTTGGTTGGTTTCATGATATGGGGAATTTCTCTGTCTGCTTCTCTTTTTATGAATTTGACAAGTTTATCTAAATGCATGTGACCCATTCTTATGTGCCATAGCCAACTTTCATCTTTCTTTCCTAGACAACACTTTTCATTTCCAATTTCGCTTAACACATACATGTTGCTTGAAGTTCTTGCAGCTGTAGCAACCAATTTCCCTGAACCTTCTTTTCTTATCTCACACTTTTGTGAATCAAAAGTAGCTTTATGACCTTGGTCACACATTTGACTCATGCTTAAAAGATTATGTTTCATATCTTCTACTAGTAGAACATTTCTTGCCTTTTCATTCTTGTTCCTAATTCGGACTGTGCCTTTTCATTCTTGTTCCCAATTCAGATTGTGCCTTTTCCAATGATTTTGGATGAATCATCATTTCCAAAGGAGACTGATCCATCTCTTTCCTTTCATAATGTAAAAAACTTCTCTCTATCACTTGTTATGTGTTTTGAACATCCACTGCCAACATACCAACAATGTTTCTTTTGTTTAGCTTGTAGAGCGACTGTGCATTCTTCATTGATATACTGATCTTGCTTTCTTATCCATGTCATTTTTTGAGGTTCTTATTTGTGACTCTGTTGAGGTTCTTTAGGAGGGACTATCATTCTGCAATTTTTGGCCATGTGTCCAAAATTGTTACATTTGTAACATTCCACTTTAGTGCTCAAGGATTCAAACCTATTGTAACTTTCTCTCTGTGTTTCACTAGGTATTCTTGAATAATGCCTTTGTGTATGGCTCTCAAAGTAGTTATTGTTCCTGTTGTTAGCTCTGCAATTTACAACTTTATGTCCAAAATTATTACAAGAATAACATAAACCAAAAAATATAGTTTGATACCTAGTAGTTGAAGATCTTATGAAAGGAGGTGCTCTTATGAATCCTTCTTCTTCTTGAGGCATGTCTATCTATTGTTGATTATGAAATCTAAATCTTCTCAGTGGAGGAGTGTCCCTGTAATCTTCCTTGTATATCTTTTTATCCCCTTTGATTGTTTCTGCATAACTTTTTGGATTTGTTTCTTTCTCTGTTGTTTTGGAGCTTGATCCCTTTTCTGTCTGATTGTATCCAAGTCTGGACTTGTCAAGATAAGAATTTTGACTGTTGATAATGTCATCCATAACTTTTGAGCTATTCTACATATTGTTTTTTTGAATATCCCTTTTTAGTGTGAAAATCTCTGCTTCTAGGTTTCCAATGATCTCGTCCTTTCCTTCTAGTTGTTCTTTGAGTGCTTATTCAATTCTTTTATCTTCTTCTATTTGAACCTTCAATTTTGTAATAATTTGTTCTAGTTCTTGAGTGTCTTTTTTCTTATCTAGTTCTGCTTGTAGTTTCTTGTTTTTCTTCTTTTCTCTTCTTATAACTTCTATGGAACTCATTAATTCTTCTCAGAAGTCAACTTCTGCCTCTTCAATTTATTCTTCATATGATTCCTCATATTCTTCTTTGGATTCTTCTTTATTAGAGTCTTCTACTGCCATGAATAGAACTCTTCCTATTTCACTATCATTGACTTCATCTTCATTTGAAGATGAGATATCTTCTTTGGTGCAAATATTTTTCTTGAAAAATTTATTTGTAGTTCTTTTACCTTTATATGTTTGTTTGCCTTTTGAGTAACCTTCATCATTTCTCTTTTTCTTATGAGGACATTTGTTAGCAAAATGACCAATGCCATCACAATTAAAACAAATTAAAGGAAGCTTACCTCTGTACCTACTATTGGTTTCCTTGTTCAGTCTTTTGATGAAGTTGGCCACTTCTTCATCATCTTCTAAGATGTCGTTGTTGCTGCTATATTCTTCTTTTCCCTTTTTCTTTTGCTTTGATCCCTTGGATGCTTTGAAGGATGCTTCTTTTACATATGGATTTTCCTGTCCAGTTCTCATCTCATATGCTATGAATATTCCAT
Source organism: Picea engelmannii (assembly GCA_009831015.1). Lineage (NCBI taxonomy): Eukaryota > Viridiplantae > Streptophyta > Pinopsida > Pinales > Pinaceae > Picea > Picea engelmannii. The sequence continues at coordinate 31,785 of ML777329.1, read as the reverse complement.
GTAGTTCATCCATGCTTATTGAGTTTAGATCCTATCTTTCTTCTAGTGATGATGTATTAGGGTTGAATCTCATAGGAAGAGATCTTAGTACCTTTTGAACAATTACAGATTCTTTGATTTCTTCTTCCAATCCTATGATTGCACTCACTATTTTATCGACTCATAAGAAGTACGTTGTGATATCTTCATCTTCCTTCATTTTTAGTTGTTCAAACTGACCTCTGTAAGTTTGAAGCTTTGCTACTTTGACTTTTGAATCTCCTTCATAAATATTTCGAAGCTTGTCCCAAATATCTTTAGCAGATTTACAATCTGCAACTTTGGTGAATACCGTATCACTGAGACCATTCAAAAGTGCATTTATGGCTTTGGAATTATTCTCACCGAGTTTCACTGCTTTGTCATTTGTTGGTGGAGCTGATGGTGCTGTGTATCCATCTACAATTGATTGTCAAACTTGAAATCCCTGTGCCTGTATATATGCCTTCATCCTTATGCTCCAAAAAACATACTTTTTTCCATCAAACTGTGTTGTTCCATTTTTATACGAGTTGGTACTCACCATGATCTATCTTTCAGTGGTTAAACTGATTTCTGAAGGAACTTACTCTGATGCCAATTGTTGGATTAATGAGAGGGGGGATGAATCAGTAATAGCGTAATTATAATCCTTTTTATTCAAATTTTATATCAATGTAGAATTATTATCCAATAATGACCAGTAAGAAATAAACAATCACACACATACACAGTACATCAGTGTTTTACATGGAAACCCAAATCAGGAGAAAACCATGGAATGTTTTTTCTTATATGTCTTGAAGAATTACATTCATTGGAAGCACCAACTTATTTTGTTTTCCAATTGCAAATGGAAGGAGGCTCCAACCCCCTAGTTTCTCAGGCTACAACCTGAGGGAAGATTCAACTCCCCAATTCTCTGGCTATAACCAAAAGGAGGCTACAACCCCCAATGTTCTCTGGCTACAATTGAAAGGTGGCTACAACCACCTGTCGTTTCCTCGTCCTGCCACCCTGAAGTAGAAGTAGAATGATGGAACCACTGTCACACTATCACTATGAGATATACTGCTGTAAACATGTACTAATAAATCTAAACCATGCATCAACCATGCATCAACCTGTAATCAACCTGTACCATAAACAAGTGCATCAACCATGTACCAACCTATAATCAACCTGTACCATAAACAAGTGCATCCAACCATGTACCAAGTATGTACCAATCATGTGTCAAATACTCATCAACTATGACTCATCAATATGTACCAACATCATCAACTATACACCTCATGTATGTGCGCCAACTCATCAACTACTTGTCTCAACCATCTACTCAGCATGTACCACAACCAAAATCCCTCATCAATTTCATCATCCAAATATAATTTGTACCTATGTAATAGACCTGGTGTACATGATCACATTCCTACAAAACTTCCTTAACATTAAACACAAGAGACTAGCATTTTCATCAAACTTTTCTTTAGTCTCACAAGACTAGTTTTGGATTAGTCAACAACCCTGAATTGAAATAATCATAACTTTGAAATTGTAATGTATAAATATGTGAAACGGATACACAATGTTTTTCCATGTGTTTAATGTAATTCCTCCAAGTTGCACTACTTGGAACCTCCCATAAAAGGAGTTATAGCAAAAATGGCATACCTTGCTGAATTCTGGCTTATTCTAGAGAGCGAACTTATAGCACACCAAATATTTGATGAAATGATCTAAAAATATTAAAAATAATACTATATACTGTACCCTAAAAAACACATTTTGTCTCACTGAATTTGGATCTATTATGAATAAGTTATGACGTTTTTACTCGAACCTCCTTATTTTGACTAGTTTCGGGACTGGCCAAAAACCCTATTTTCCACGGAGTGTAACTCCCAAAATACAACGACCCACAAGATGAATATTTTTTCCACAGATACTTGGATATGTTTTATCACTTTAGTAGCAATTTCATTGTCTGAATCATTATAGAAAAAAAGTTATAGTAAAAATGCTGAGATGACCTGTAAATAACATACCTTAGAAAGCACCATCAAAAGAATTTATCCTTCCTTGCATTTCGGCCTTATTTTCTTCACCTTCACTCAAAATTCCGGTTTAGATATCCTTCGTTACCTCAGACACACACACACACACACACACACACACATATATATATATATTCAATATTCTCAAGTGTGATTCAAATGAGAGAGCCTTGCCTCTTATTTATACTCTCCAAGTAGCTTCCTTAAAAACATCTTCTAGGTCATTTGGCCCACTTTCCTTATTTTAGGGTTGGGTCCACTTCTAATTTCTCCATTAAATTTATTATTCAAATAATTTATTTTATATTTAATTGAATTATAATACACTCATTACTTCACTTTATTATTTACCTTTTAAAATCTCTTAAACCACTTTGACTACTTTGACCTTTTAGGGCTTCTAGATGACATATGAGGGTCCTCCAACTTCATAAGGCCATAACTCTCAAACCGTGACGAGTTATGTGACGTTCTACATACCACCAAAAATGTAATGACTTGTACTATCCATATATAATAGTATTATCTAAAACTAGATCATAACTCATATCGTTACCCATCAAATAAACTTGGGTCCATTACCCAAACTTGGGGTCTCCAACTTCTCATGGCCATAACTCTCTAACTGTGAGGAATTATGTGACGTTCCACATACCACCAGAAATGACATGACAAGAAATATTCATATAGGATATTTTCCCTGGCAAATTCACTTTCCTTCATCTCATTATTCCACAATTAAGCATGGGTTCTCTTACTCCACAAAGCGTCTTCCCGTGAGGCCTTTCACCATAAGGGGACCACTTTGGATTTCATCCATATTTACTTCTTATCAACCATGACAAAAAAAGAATGAGTCATATTTACATCAAACAATATTGGGTCCATTACCCAAACCTTTGTTGATTAAGGTTGGTTGACATCAATGACAACCAACCTTAATCAAAAAACAAATCTTCATCTTCTTCAATATTCACTCTCCAAACTTCGCTCTTCACAATGTGGTATCTATGGTGAAGCTCTAGATGAAGTCTCAAACACTTTTCTTCCCAATGGCCACTAAACTTGTAGTGGTGGAAAAATTTCTTGGAATTGTTGGATGGACTTCTAAACACAGTCCTTTTCGCCTCATGCCTATGAATTCCCTGTTGATTTGGGGATGTATTCTTACCATTCCTCCTCTATAAGAAATTCATATTGTGGAATATGGTTGGATTATCCCAACAAGATTCCACATGATGGAATTCCTTCCCATGAAATGAGCATACCTTTTAGTACCAATAGTTTCCATCCTTATGGAATTTCTTGCTACTTGATTTACAAACAAGGGATTCCTTCCTTGATGAAAAAACATGGTTATTCTTCTTCTTATGGATCATATACTTTCTACTTCCTCTAAGTGTAGGTGTAGGATAAGAATTTGACATCTTCTCATCACTTCCCTTTTATAATCTTCCAGAAGAAGTTTGAGGTGGTAGTGGGTTGCCACCTTCATGTAATACTATATTTTCTTCTGATGAGTAGGCCAACTCCCCCATGTACTTATACTTCACAATTGTGATCTTGGAGTTCGTTTCCTTTTTCTCTCTACCATAAAAACCTAGACCTTCATTCTTGAATATATATTCATATATAATGGGGATGAGGATGCCTTGTCTTCTCTTTCCTATCCCTTGTCCCTTATATCCCATATTCCTTGACAATTTTTATCCAATTCCTCTTGTATGATTTTGAAATTCACAAACATTCTCTTGAGAAATGTATATGGAAGGTGAAATTACTATAGTTGTCTTAGTCATGGTGTTGGATCCAATAGTGGCAACAAGATGTAGATTTTCTTCTCTGGCCTCTTAGATAGCTACTTAAAACTCTACCAATCCTTCCTCCTTCTCTTCCAACTCCTTTTGCATACAAGTCATCATTTGATTGAACATCTCCTCCCACAAATTATCTAACTAGATGACCTTGTCTCCCGAGTGTACAATATGAACTTTTCTCTTGTTTCAATCTACCATAACCACAATTAGGGAGTCTTCACATTTACAAAATAACTTCTTTAGCAATGAAAACAATCTTGTTGAGATCTCAATGTTATTTTACATCTCTGCCATCCTATGGTTAAACATATAGACCTATTCCTTCAAGTTCTTATTCTCTTCTTGAAGTTGAGCATTGATGGCCCTTGAGTCTTCCAACCTTTCTCTATATTCTTTACCCATGTTAGGTTTGTGTTATCTTCAAAGTTTGCATAGTTGCATCATAGTCAAGCATTCAACTACATTGATGTTATATTATCCATAAATGAGGGGATTATAGATCAATTGATTCACCAACATAGATACCTCACCAAATTAAATCATGTTCTATGTTCCCATTCTTCAAAATGGCTATAAGGCCTATATTCTCATTGCAATTATTAATGCAACTACTCTATATAGGTACTTAGGATTGATGATATGGCTAGTTCTTAGTGTAACTTGCATAATACAACCAGTTAATAGGGGAATAATAAATGATATTATGATTACAAACTTCTCTTTTGTTATCACTAAGAATAATTACATGGATCAACTATATTTCTCTTCTTAAAAACTTGCTTCTACTCTTGAGGTATTAGAATATGTTTTTATTTGTAGTGCTATGTTTCCAGGCCAATTCTTTTCACATATACTATAGATTGTGAGGTGCAACCATAATAGGTTTACTTGGAATCAATTCAACCTATCCTCCTAGTTAATTATTGAACCATTGTTCGAATGAGTGATTAGATCCAAAAGTAAAAGAGTCAATGAAACCAATAAACAAATTAGGTTTCTCAATGACTAACCTATATTTATCATCTGACTATTAATATCTTTGACATATTAATTGAATACATGTTTCAAATTCCATTCTTTCAATTGATGGAGGATTCACTTCTAAATTCCCTATGCATATAATCACACTCCAATTCCAACTTAAACACCACTTATTAAATCATAAATTTATTGACCCTTATTTAAACACCACCCCCCCACACACACACATATATATATATATTCTAGATGATGGATGAGGTTGTCTCTTATACATATATGAGGATCATTCTTTAAACATATGAGAGGGTCATTAGTTCACATGTATAAGAGATGACTTCGTGAAAAGGTGGCCATAATAAAAGGAACCCACACCATTCCATACACTTTGATGCAAAGACCATTCAATAATGAAACATGTGAGAAGACCATTCATTAAAGCATGAATCACATAACTATTAATTAATCCATATATGTATGAAATATATTTACCCTTGATACACCAAATAAATGTTAACAAATGGAAAAAGGATGAGGAGAAATAAGAGAAGGGAACAATACTAGCTTATTCTCAGCCCAATGCACATCCCATCAATTAGATTTCTATTCAACAAATATATGTATGAAAAATATTTACCCTTGATACATCAAATAAAGGTTAACAAATGGAAAACAAATTAGGAGAATTAATGGAAGGGAACAATACTACATCAAATAAAGGTTAACAAATGGAAAAAAGATTAGGAGAATTAAGAGAAGGGAACAATACTAGCTTATTATGCCCAATGCACATCCCATCAATCAGTTTTATATTCAATAAATGTTTTGAGAATCCTACCATCCTACCATAAATGTGTGTATTTACTCAGACGACCAACAAATTCTCTTCACACATTTTAGGGAGTACTCCAACTGACACATGAACCATGCACTAAGCCAATGATTGGCTTAGTGCTTGGTGGATAATGCTTGCCCTTAGGGAGAGGCCTTACAGTCGACAAGCTATGTATGACCTCCTATGTACGTATGACTTCCCACAAGATGTACACAAATATGAAATGTAAATTGATGCTAAATGAGGTGTGTACGACCCTTTAGCTTAGAGAAATGGCTAAGTGTGATTGTCCGACAACCAACGGTTCCTTCAACATATTAATTTTTATTTCCATGATCTCATCATTTATTTTATTGTTCTTTGCAACCAGAGTTAGAAAAACAAATATACTTAATGGAGAACGTAGATCTTCAATTTCAAAGTGAATCAAATGGTGGGAAATAAAGAGTTGTTGGTGTTCTTCACTTGAACATGGATAATGAATTCTCACACCATTGAAATAAACTAGAAACAATTAAGTACAAAATTTGCACAACATGGAGAAATATTTATACCATTCAAGACACAACAGACACCTTGTTTACCCTAGAAATCCAAATGAGAAAACCAATATTCAATGGTTACTTAGTCTATTTTTGCAAATATCTAGTTACAATGTAGTTCATGGCTCCTATCCATCCTCCTCTCTTGGCTAGCCAGTAACACCCCTTTGAGGGTGAAAGTACAAAAAGAAATAAGGGGATTTGGGGTAATGAGAAGACCAATAGCCATGACCTTTCATTTCTCATTCCTCATTATTTTCTCTCCTATTTTATTTTCTTATTTTAATTAATTTATGTTTTCTTCTCCTTTGTCTTAGTCCACATTACTTTACATTGTTTTTTACATAGTTACTAACCTTCTTTAATTTTCAAATTACACTTTCTAGTTACTTAATCTTACAACCATTAGCTTGTTCAGATCCATTTATGATTAGTGGCATTTAAAAAATCTATTAATAACAAAAAAAAAATTCAATGTTGGCCATAAATAAAATATTTCAATGTCCACCTTAAGTAAAATATTTTTATATCAGCTAGACACACGCATGCACACATACACACACAAAGTCATTGAAAGTAAAAAAATATTATGTTTTCGACATGTTTTTTCTACATCCTAATATGAGGGAGATGTATAGTTCCTGTAGTGCTTAACATGGATTTGACATGCGACATATAAGAAATATATTAATAACAAAAAAATATTTCAATGTACATCTTCATTGAAATATTTCAATATTTCCCCCGAGATGTATGTAAGTCGGTGATGGAGTGTACTCTTAAGACACTTTGTTATGTGAAATCACTGATTGGAAACCCTGGCTTACCGTGTTTTTCATGTATGGGGAATAATGGGAACACATGTAGGTTATAGTGGTAGTAGTTGGATAACATGACCCTGTGTTCTGTGAGTACATGCCCGATTAGTTGTTGATTTATCTAGTCACACACACACACACACTCACACATATAAATAAATTGAAAGTTGAAAAATACTTATAGTTAAAAAAATTCAATAGTGTGCTCTCAATATGAAGGATATGTATAATTTTGTCCATTCTCAACATGGAGTTGACACATAGAAATTATTTTGTGAGGAATAACATAAAAAAATTCTCGATAATTCATGGCAATACCTGCTAGGGTTCAACCCTATCCACACATGCATGATTCCCTTGGCCCTCCTTGGTGGCCAAGCTTGGTATGGCCAGCTCCTCTACCCCCATTTTACAATCTTTCCCTCTTGTTTTAGTTGTAGAGGTTGTTGATCATACCACATGTGTTTCTATCTAATGGTGGTGTCTTCCCTAGTAATGGTTGTGACCTCCTCCCTTGGAAATGGGTCTAATTCTAATGTCACCCATGTGCATTCTATGGAAACCTACTCCCCTCCTCCATCCTATGAAAAATCTAGGTAAGGCCTCTTTTATAGATATTGTGTGAATTTCTTCTAATTGTCTATTGGTTTAGAAATCTTTGGTTATCTCTATTCCTCTTGTGAAAGTATTTGTCTGTAAGGTATCCATACACATATCAAAAAGATTGATATGATGTTTCAATGTTCTTTTTCAACACCTAGTCGACCTACACAAATGGATTTCAGACTGCTGGAAACCTGAGATTAAAGAAGAAGTTTTATTTTTCCCTTGTGCAAAGGGGTTTTTCATCGTAGTTTTCAATACTGCTGGAGACCAAGATTTCGTAGTAAAATAAATTCCCTAGTTTTGGGGGAATATGGTCTAAGCATGATACCGTGGACCCATTCCTTTGATCCATTGACAAATTTCTTTTCCACAACTCCAGTTTGGGTTAGACTTCCAACCTTGCATATGCTTCTTTGGGGTTTACTCTCTCTTAGAGATACTAGAAATTCCCTTGGGAAGTTCCATTACAAAATAAAGGAAACTAAGAACTATAGTATCATCGTATATGCAAAAATATGTGTAATAATGGACATCAACAAAGGATTTGTGATAGAAATAAACAAAATAGATGAAAATAACTCTTTGTCTCAAAAGTTTGATTTTGAAAATGTATCTTTTCATTGTAGAGTTTTTGTTGAAACATGACATATGGCATCTCATTGATTGAAAAGGAGAAGGAAACCCGACAAACACCACTGTAAGTCAACATGGTGGACTGGCACCAAGGAAGAATATCAAACGATTAGAAAGGATGAGTTTGATTAATCAAACATGCATATGGATGAGTCAAAAATAGAACCAGAAGAAATCAAGGACATCCCATCTAACAAAATAGATGTGTAACTATAGGATTTAGTGAAATATGGAACTACTAATCCCTCAGATTTAGACTAGGAAGTAGAAATTTTTCTTATTCCCTAGACAAAGGCTAGTTGGGAAGACCAAGAAGAAGAGGAGGAGATTCTAGAACAACATGAACCTCTATACTAAGGAAATGTAGGATTGGAGGAAGAAACACTACATTCAAAAAAAAAAAATGAAGCTTAGGAAATAGTATTAAACTAGAAAAATAATCCTCCAGTTGCACGGTCAGTGGTGACAAGAATGTTATAGCCTTAATTTCCACCCTACAGGGCCAAAAGAGAATCCAACATAATATAAAAGATGAAACACAACTCTATCTTAAGATTTAGGTCACCTTTGAAGGGTGTCACTTGTCATGCATAGGACAACAAGCGACTAATCACTAGTCATCTAAAGTGAAAGTAGAGACACCCTATGTAACCTTCTATATTCACAGAGTTTTTAAGAGGTAAGTGAGGGATGAGTTAGTTCTTCTTGGAATGAGCCTTGGAGCTCTCATAAATCTAGTATCCATTAGTTTCTATAAGATCTAGAATCTCTCCCAAGCGTTTTCCAAGGATCTAGATAAAGAAGGTAAATCTTGAGCATGAAAAAGGAGGAATTAGTTACAGATATATGCTACCAAAACTCAGAGGTGGTTCTCCATATACATTAGTTTCAATCATATTTCCTAGATTGGTTGAAGATATGAGGAGTAGAAAGGATCAAGGGGAAAAGAGGAAGATCAGAGGGAGATATTGCCATAAAATTGGTGATATTTTCTCCATAAAAGAACTGATGATTTCATTGGGGAAGGATTTTTTATTCTTCTCTAGCTCAAAATCCCTTTCCTTTATATCCTCTATTTTGATTTGATTTTTTCTTCCTTGTTACTCCCTTAGATATGATTGGGTGTGAGTCATATATCTCTTTTTGAAAAACGTTTTTGGGTCTCACTTGTTGTACTATTGTTGATAGCAAACTAATCGTGTGTTGAAGTTCATTTGATATGCGACACCCCCTATAAATTGGGAAAATTGTAGAATGCCCAAATTCCTATGATCAAATACAGTGCCCATGGTCTTTGTGATATCCGATTAATATGTTTCCATATATCCTCTTTATATTTGATCTTATTGATTGTTTCTTGTGTTTCCAAGCTATTTTAAGGTGTTGAGTGTTCCTCTCATTTGATTTTATGAGTGTAAAGTGGATTTGAGTTTTTGTTTTTTGTGATTTGATGCCATCTTACTGAGTTCTAGCTTTGGTTTTCATTGTCCTTCCTTTCCCTCCTGTCATGGCTTCCCCGTTACTTCCTTTTCCTCTTATTATTATTTTTGACATTGACAACCCATGACAGAACAACCTATGACCATGTCTCTAGTCAAGTAAAACAAAACTCGCGACACTCCTTACAGGGTCCACAAAAAAGGCATGTACAGTGCAAAAAAAAAAAATGGTTTTCATGAAATGTTTTCTAGGTTTTTTCCTATGAATCCTAGGGTCCCTATTCTTGGGAAAGAGAACCTTTAGAAATTAGTTTTTGAATTTATTTTTCATTATTCTTTGCATGGCATAACAAAAAAAGAAAAAAAAATTTGTTATCATCACTTTTGGAGCATTTTAGGACATCTTTTCATAATTGAATTTGAGTGTTGCTTGTGAAATTTGGGGTCTAAAATTGTATTTTGGAGTGATTGATAGTCATATTTGGCTGAGTTTACCTTTTTTATCGGGTTCTACATTTCTAAGGTCCATTCCTTGTGAGTTTTGGGTTGGTATCCCGTGTAGACATTAGACTGTGCTAGGGGGAATCATTAACAATATCACACTTCCTTTTGCTTATTGTCTGATCGTTTTTATTTGCATCATCATTTTCTTAACATAAATAAAAAAAAATCATTTCAAAATAAGAAAACAAACAAATAATTTTTCATAGAAAGTTTTTAAAGCATTAAAAACAAAGTGCATTGTTAAAGTGTTTGGTTTAAGATCTTGTCCAAAGTTTGGATATGATTTGTTTCTCATGGTTGTTTGGCATTTGAGAGGTTTCTTTTTGAATTTTACAAAGGAAAATATATCTTCTCCCTCCCATAGTTAGAATTCCTCGAATTGGACAAGTGCATTAGCATTTTTTTCATTGCTTTGGTTGGGTCGAGAGTAAACACCATAAAAATTTCATCATTTCCCTTTGACATCAACAACAACCTTAAGAAAAGAATTCATAAATTAAAAACAATTAGAATATTGTATTTTCTAGCAAACCAACATTAGATAGGTTTAGGGTATTCAAATAGAATTGGAGAGTGAAATATCCAAGGCCACCAAAATGAATCCTAGAGTCATTAAAGAGTGTAAAACCTATTTTTTCAACCAATGTATCAGGAACCTGCTCTAACATAAGAGTGGAGCATGAGGTCACAATGAGGAAAGTAGGGAGATTACCCCTTTCTACTTGTTTTGGTGTTTGTGATATCCCTTTGAATACTATGTATATAGGGGGTTTGATTGGTGCAATGCCTCTGTGTGAGGTAATTCCTTTGAAGCTTCAAGCATAGTTACCCTACCCTTATGTGTGGTGGGACCTGCGATTGTTCATTTGGTCATTAATTATAAGGTGGTAGCATTAGTGCCCATTCCTAGGTATCTATAGAGGTAACTACAAGTGAGACGTGCCTATAGTACTTGTGGAAGACATTCTTTATTAGTTCCTGACTTAATAAAGGGTGCTTACACTACTTAGGGATGTTTTTCATTGTTCATCATAACTACTCGTAATACCTCCACTATCCAATCTTGTGGGGACTTCATATCCCCCAGAGATTTTTTTTTCGGAAGGCCTCTTGAGCCATTAGTTTTCTTTTTGTTGTCCTATATTTGTTAAGGTTGTGTGTAAGGTACCATATGTAATCCAATAAGAATAAACAATAATATTCAACAAATACCAGTGGAACAACAAAATAATGAGAATAGAAACAAAAAAAAAATACCTTTATTGAAATAAAGCAATGTTCACTTGCCACTTTGAGGGGGAAACCTCCAACAGAACATAGCTCTATTACAATAATTCTCAAGACAAGGTGTCGTCATACCTCCTACTCTTATTTATATTAATTCTATCTTCTAAGTAACATCCTAGAGGGAGATATTTCTATAAGAGGAATCTTATATTAGGTATTCTTACATTGACTTGTTCATATTTATTAAATATGCCTTATTAACTAATGTCAACCTTTATTACATGGAAAACATATTATTCTAACTATGTGATGGGTTAGGGAGGTTAGGTCCCTCACATTCCCACCCCTTGAAGAACAACCTTTTCTTCAAGGCTGGAGATGGGGAAACTATTGCAGAATAGTGGTCAGCTCCCGGTTGGCATATTTTGGAGTTGTATCTTTCCACTTAACTAACACTTCCTTGATGGTTTGCTGACATAGGAGACACTCTCGATGGTCCAATAATCCTTGTGGATAAAACCAAATGGAACCTTATTCATCCAACTTAGAGAGGCTGGTTTGAGTTTGGAACTTAGTTCCAATCACTTTATTTAAGTAGGAGACACAAAAAAAAGGATGGATCTTAGAATGACTGGGCAGAGCTATTTGGTAGGCCACATGTCCTACTCACTTGAGAATTGTGCAAGGACCATAAAATGTGAGAAACATTTTATGACAATGTTCATATTTAAGTGAAGTCTACGTATAAGGTTGCAGACAAAGGACCACCTAGTTCCCTTCAAAAAATTGAAGTTCGTAACAACCTTGATTTGATTGTTTCTTCATGTGATTATGCTCCATGAACAAATTTTCTTTGAGGATAAGGAGAATGGCCACTTGAACTATAATATTTTTGTCAACCTCTTGAACATTGGAGACACTTGGAATGTATGAGAGAACCAATGGTGGATTTTGTCTATAGACTGCTTCAAAAGGAGTTAGGCGAGTAGTAGTATGGTAAGATGTGTTGTACCACCATTAAATAAAGGGTAACCATTGAGCCCACTAATTTTTTATTTTGGATGCAAAACACTACAAATATGTTTAAAACAACTTGTTGACAACTTCAATTTTTTCATCAATGTGGGGATGATAGGAGGTGCTAAGATGCAATTGGGTTCCATGGAACCTGAATAATTTCTACCAAAAATTGTTGGTGAAAGTGGGATCTTGATCAAAGACAATAGAATGAGTGTTTCCATATGCCAATTTTTGGGAAAATAAAGGAAGTTTTGAAGGAATCAAAGCAGTGCTAAAAAATAGGGGAGTGCGCTAGAAAAAGAGAAAAAGCAATTCTGAGAAAAGAAATTACAAAGTGGACAAACTTTTGCGGAGCAAGTGGAAAGTGGACAAGCACGGACTTGGAGCAACAGTTGGATCAAGGACTAGCCGAGATTAATTCAAAGAGAAAGTAGACAAACCTAATATGCTTAGGGTTAGGGTTTTTGTAAGGTCTTTGTCCCATTTTTGTTGTATAAGTAGAATGTATTAGGACGATGAGAGGGTTGTTGTTGTTGTTGTCCTTTTTTGTGAGATGTATTTTTGAAGTTGTAATAGATCCTTTAGTTGAGTAAGAGGTATTTTTGAGAGACTGGTGTGATCTATGGAGATCAAATGTAATGGTGGAAGGATTCTACAATGCGCAACACTAGATTTTGCAAGAACATGAATAAAGAGGAGAAGAGACAAATCTTTGTGGATGTAGCCCCAGGGGGGGTGAACCACAATATATCTGTGTTTTGTGAAAATTTATGAAGTGTTTATGATTGTATTTTCTTTAGTAAGTTTATGATGAACATGTTAAATGATAAAGGAAATAGAACTGTGCATTAAGACTAAACTAATGGAATATGAAAAATAACATTAAGTAATTGAATTCCATAACTAGTGTTTATTGTTGGGCTCTAAATATGTCCTAAAAACAACCTCTATGCATCAACCAAAGGTAGGCACTGGAATAAACATTTTACTTGTCACCTACATAGGTTCTTACCTTCTGTTTTCAATACCCAGCGTCCAGAGATGCAACACCTGTAAAGGAACAACAATCATAAAGGGAATGATGGTTGTTCTATTCAAAGGAACAACAAAAGGAACAACAATCATTCCGTTCAAATGAACAGCAAAAGGAACAACAATCATTCTGTTCAAATGAACAACAAAAGGAACAACAATCGTGGCAAGGGAATGATAGTCGTTATATTGGGCCAAACTAATGTTGTATTAATTACATTGTAGTATTTACCCAACTTATCTAATTTGTCAACCTGGGGGTCGTAAAATGATGAAGCACATGAAAAATATATGCAATATTGAAGCGGGACTAATCTAATCTAATGCTTAATCTATGACTGAAATTGAATCTTTAATCTAACACATGACTGAAATAGAATCATTAATCTAACAAACAACTTGGAATCGAATTAATCTAGTTGCGTAAATGAAATTGCTCTAAGAATGGGAAATTGCGTAAATGGAATTAATATAGAAATGGAGAACTACATGAAGGAAAAGTAGATACAAGAAGTGAATAGTTGAATGGCATAACAACATATGAGAGCTCTCACCAATGAACCAATCTTACATTCAATAATCAAATCAATCTTCACAAAAGAATAATGAAAGCATGAAAACCAAAACCATGAATCAAAGCTAAGAATCCCTTTCTCTTTCTAATCCTAATGACTACCATTAATGACTACTCTAATTCGAATTACATCTTGATTGAATAATCTAATTCCTCTTCTACTTGAATCCTCAAGAAAGCCCTTTTTTTTTATATATATGTGTGAATCATGCCAATATGTATATCAATGCTTATGAAGTAAAGTGCAACAAAGTATCGTTGGAAAAGAAATGTTTATAACTGGTAAATGAGACAAAAAAATGGAATGATGGTCGTGGAAAAATGGAGTGATGATAGTGAATAATCCCTTACCCCCCAACTTAACTTGTTTCATGTCCTCATGTAATGTGGCATAAGTCATAGAAGTGAAAAAGGAAAGGGGACTTAATGAGGGAATTTTCCAAATTATTCATTGCTAGCAGTTGAGGAATTTACATGATTAAAGTTTAGAAAATAACATGCCTCCACTTACCCAAAATGTTGATAAACTATGCGATAGGAATATGGTTGATGTGATTGCTAGATCATGGAATATGTCACTGTTGCAGGATCATATCGAAAGTGATTGTTGCTGTAGTTGCGACTGCTGGATCAGAGAATGTGAAGTGAAGGAAGTTGAACTGCTGCTGAATGCACCATGGAAAAGAGAAAGTATGAAAGTGGAACTATGGTAGTCTCATATGGCTGAAGTCATGCTATTGTAACTGCTGATAGAGTCATGAAAAGTGTATAGTCTTCACTCGCTTCTAAACCTGATGGTACAATTCTAATCATGCAAATGAATGTGTCAATGTCGAGCATGAAAAGAAGTCATTGGACTACCGACCAATGAAGAATGTCGTTAACCAATGCAAGGCAACTCACCATTGATGGCAATGAGTTCCAAGGTACCTAAGTACATATGGCGAAGTGTGAATGAATGAGATGATGTCGAGCCACTTGCAACATCTGATGATCAAGGGACATTGATGTATTCCCATGATTGTCAGCGAAATAACTTGCCATTAAGGCATGCAAGCCTCCAGGCACTCAAAATGGACTCTAGTCTATATCCTAGATAAGGTGTTGAGGTCGATGGGGCAAGACTTATTGAAAGGTGGGCCTTAAGGAATCCCACATCAGTCAACAAGAGTTTGGATAAAAAGAGTGGTAGGACTATAAATGAAAAGAGCTTAGTAGTAACAGTGCTTATGGCAAGGTAATTTAGTCAGGGAAAGGGAGTTGTATAGTTTTATTGACAAGGAAAACTGAACTGGAAAAAGATAAAGAGATGTATGCAACTCAGAAAGATAGGCATGTGCGAAGCCATGATGGATAAGGAAATGAAAGATGGGCGTCAACACAGGGATGACCAGTCTGCTTTGAAGGAGAAATGGAGGAAAACATTTGTGGTGCAAATGGTTTTATGAACGTGTTTATGTGTAACTGTAATGCCATGATGTGTAAGAAGAGAATTAGCTCCTTCAAGAAGTCAACAAGACATGTATTTTTCAAAAAAAATTGTGATTTTTGAAAATCACTTTAGCAGCAAGATGCGATCGACCGCGTGCCTGAAAAAAAACTTAGTACAAATCCTGCATGAAAACTTGTGAGATGTTTGAAGAAAAACACAAGATGCAAAAAGAAGGACATATGCGACAAAGTAAAATAAAATGTGGTTTTATACCTCTTCTTGCGTGCGCATTTGTAGCATCATTGATTTCTTAGAGTAAAATCGCAAAAACACGTGTTCACTATTATTTTCAAGAATTTATAAAAATGTCCATTTGCAATGTTATTTATTTGTGTTGTTTTACTTTTTATAATTTGTTTTTATTTTAAGTTTTTTTTTTTTGTCTTTTATTTTTATGATTTTTATTTTTATTTTTTTGTTGGTATATTTTCAAAACAAATAAGATTTTGTATTCTTTTTTTTGTTGTTGTTGTTAAACAATTTGTTTGTTATTATACAAATTTGTATAATTTTTTTTTTTTTTTTTTGCCTGTTTGTTTATTAGAATGGTTTTGTAATAAAAAAAAATGAAATTTTATATATAACGAAACAAGAAAACCAATTTTTATTTATATACATATATACATTTTTTTTTATTTTTTTTTTACAACAAAACAAAAATATTAAATTTTTATTGTGCAATACTTGCACCATTAGGCCACCATGAATGTTGTCATTAGATAGGAGAAGTTTGTGACCAAGATCGTGATCTAGAGATTTAATTTAAAGATGGTGATTCAGGGTTTTGCATCATAGTCCATAGCGATCGATGAATGGGATGATGGTCCTGCGAGGGATGCCATTGAAAGTGGGGCAATATACTTGACAATAGATAGGTCTCACAAGGATGATATAGCCCTAAAATTAGACAACTTTGATTAGATCAGATCAGTTGTTTTTGTGCATGCATTCAGAGGCAATTAAAAGAGCGATTATGCCAGAAAGTAAATGGTGTGTGTCATAGCCATCATTCAATTTTTATTTTGTCCATTACGACGTCCGAGAGAGACAGTTTCAGATCATGCACTACTTCCTTGGTTTTCTCCATAATCTTCTTGTCACTCTATCTGGCTGCCAATTCCCAAATTTCTAGCATCTTCCTATTCCAATTTTGTATCTCCTCCTCCTGCCTCCTATGTATCTCATCACTGAACTTGTCCTTCTCATCTCATACTATCTCACATTCTTCAGTCATCATAAAAGAGTACCCACGCTCGGTAAGAATTTTTATCAATGAATCTGTTAGATCATGCCTAGGGATTGGATATTTGAGAGATAGAATGCCATGCTTTGGTTGAGCTTCCAACATATGCATCCTTCTGCCCCATACCAACCACGATGCCAGAATGTCTTGGTCTACCAATAATTCCAATCGTTCCCTTTGTCTAACCTTTGAAATGAAGAATAATCATCCTTGATAACAATTTCCATAGCCAAAATACTGCAAAAATCTACGAAAATACTAAAGGGAGCAAGGGATGACAATGTTCAAACCCAAGCAAGTGCAATTTCCACAGGAACTAAAATAAAGATGAAAAATGAACTTCTATTACTTGATCTTGTGAACAGTCACACACAAAAAAGTATGATCACTGTCAGTATTGGAAAGAACATAGCTGGCGTGATCAATAACCAAAACACCCAGGTTTTCATCAAAATCAACCCCACGAAGTTGCATTGCAATTTTATTATATACATGTTCTAATGCTTGGCAGATGTGAAGAGTAGGATTTGTTTCTGTATAGAACTTTCAAATATCATATTAGTAGAAGCCCCTTTCCCTTTTCTAGGCTATCGACCGACAACTTTAAGTCAGTGATCTGCATGTTAAGCAATTGAATCTGGGCTGGAGCAACAAGTGGAACACTGTTGACCGGGACTAGGTGACCTGTAGTTGTAGTTGTTGTGGCAGAAGTTTGTACAGGACCAGTTCTCTCCGTAGTATTATTTGGGACTACCGATCTTTCTCATTTATGCCCTGCATTTACAACTGGAGGATCATGTCGCCTGGTAGTGGTAGGCAGAGTTGCTTTCTAGTTTGCTTGCTTTCCTCCTTTACATGCTTCTCTCCTTTCTAATGCATTATAATTGTTCACAATCCCACCGTTGAAAGAATCACAGTATCGTTTCATCCATTGCATGAACTCCAAATTATCAAGAGGTCACCCTTTGACAAGCTTACTCACTTCAATATTCTTTGATATCTTGAGTTTATTGAAAACATCTTGAAGCACTTTGTAGTTCTGAATCATTTCATACTCAATTTTAGCATCAAAATTGACCTAATGCATTAGCACTGCTCCTGGATGTGTGGCATCCATTTCATGGCAATGTACTACTCCTGATCTAGCATCTTTAATTTTATGGAGATCGAGACCGAGGGTGCATCACTAATGGGAGATTGTTTGCAAAGATGAACTCATATATGGGAGATTTATTAGATTTTCCATCAAAATGGGATTTTTTTTAGGCTCCTTCTTCAATACTACCAATGCTGGTCGCGTTGCCTTTGTGTTAATGCCAAGAACAACAACTGCATTGTCACTAGTTGTTTTGATAACACATCATCTTCTTTCCT
The DNA here is from genome assembly GCA_009831015.1 of Picea engelmannii. NCBI lineage: Eukaryota > Viridiplantae > Streptophyta > Pinopsida > Pinales > Pinaceae > Picea > Picea engelmannii. The sequence goes on along the minus strand of ML777329.1, from coordinate 13,576 downwards.
TGATGCAGCTTAAAACTTTTCATTTTCAGTTCCCTCTAACAATTCATACAAACCAACAACAACTGTGGATCCCGAGTCCAATAGAGTTTCTGCATCCTTAGTTATGGTGAGATTGGATACAACAGGTCCATTGTATGTCAACTTGTAAAAAACAATGAAGCCAGAGTCTTCAGATGGAGAGGATCTCTTCTGAGCTGTGAATGTGCCATTTTAGGGATGGCATGTACTTCGCATTTATTATAGCCAGATTTGCATTTTCCAAAGAATCTGAATGCAAACAGTCGTCGCTCCATTCTACCATCAATTGATAGTCTTGTTCAAATGTTCAACAACCTTGTTTTGCTTCATGTCCTTATATTTATTAGTGGATCTCAAATAGTGTATGACCATGGCGTATCGACAAGAATCCATGTCTCAGAAAGATATCAGGAGTTGTTAAAACAATTTTAATGATAACATGCAACCATCATCTCATTACTTTTACTTAGGAGCATCCGCGAAATTCATTGACTCAACATTCGAGCTGTAAGGACAGAGTGAGAGATATTTTTGAAAGTTCATGAGCTTCATGAGGTTAGTTTTGGAGTTGACAGATCTTTTGGCTGGATTTGTTTACATCCTATGATAAGAATGCTTTGTCAAGAGAAACGATGGAAGAAAATTCACAACCAGCAAGAGAGAGATAAGTCAAATAAGCAATAGTATAATAATTTAATCCCAACAAAGCATGATAATGGAAAGAAATTTTAGGTAAGGCAATCCATTCAGATTCCCAAGAAATATTATCACCGAGATCTTGGTGAAAATTTGTTTGCAGTCAACACCGCCACGAAAAACAATCCCACAACTACCCGCAAGAAAATTCTCATCGTATTTTGAGTAAAACATGATTGTTGTTATCTTGGTTGGGTGAGTTCAAACTAGCATCGAGAGAATCAACTCATATGGATCGATAGGTTATGAAATCAGTGGGGTTGGTCAATGAGTCCTAGCTTGAACCGAATGCATTAGAACCATGGGAGAAAATCCTATCATCCCAAATCCGGAATTGTATGCGCTAGGCAATCTTTCTTCGGATAACAGAAACAACATTGAATTTAAGTTTGGAAATAAGTATAAAGATCCAATGTTTTACTCTTGATTTGATTTTCTATTTCTTTTGCAGGTTTCGGCATGAAAGGATGAATGCTAGCGGGGAAATTACATTTGTAAGTTTACCATTTAACTGTTGTTGCAGGTTGCAGGTTTATGAAAGAGATGGCATGATCACTACTTAAACCAGGGATGAACCTAGAAAAAAATTTAAAGACATGACGACGCGAAAAAGTGAGGGAGTGATACTATTTCAGCTTGGAGTTTCATTATGTAAAAGCACAACTCTTATTCTGCAATTGCAGACCATCTTACTTATTGTTTTATTTATTATTATTTTTTATTTGCAGATGGAAGATGCACAACTTTTCATTCATTCCTTCTATTATAAAAAAATAAAAATTTATCTTGTAGGCTTTATGTGTGAGGATGCACAAATTTTATTTATGTTTTTATTATGTTTTCAAAATAAGAAAAATAAAAATAAAATTATTTCACAAGCTTATTAAAAATTTACCAGCAAATGGAACATGAAAAATATTCCTGAAATCAGTCAATCAATCATGTTATTTTCTGATCCTCACGATCGCACGAAGCATGGAGGAGAGCATACTTATTCTAGCAAAGATAAAAAAAAATTGAAAATAAAACCTGACCTACACTATGCTAATTATAAATGAGAAAGTGGTTACGTATAATCAAACAACCAATGTAGCCATGCATGCAACAGTAATGAAAATATGTTATCTTTCAATTTCATAATTGACAGTCGAGAATATGTATGAGCATGCAAAATTAGCTGCTGAAGTTCTAAATTAACAATATAAAAAGGAAAACTAAGTGGAACTAACCTAGTACTTCTTTGAAACCAACATTCGATCAGGCTTTCGTAGGCATAATTTGTCTTACTCGGATCATGCTACAGCTTCTTGCTATCCTCCTCGACCTCCTGCTCACCTAATTATTCTTTATTAAATATGCAGGATTCTTCGTATGTTGATTCTTTGTTCACCTCTGGAGGAGTAATTAAGCTTCCAGCTACTGTCAATATCTCCTCTTCCAGAGAAGAGGATATCCCAACTTTTGCTAGAACCTGAGTGATTTGTTCCAAGCTTAAACTCATTGTTAAACCATGTAAAAAAAAGGATTCTTACAGCACCCAAATCAAAATGAAAAACTTTAAAAAACACACTTGCTAAAACATAAAAAATTACTCTTCAAAGATGTGGAAATTAAAACGTTCCTAATAGTTGGTCAAGGAGAACATGAATAGTCTCCATTCAAGTAGTTGCTAAGACCCCTAGAACCAACACATGTAGATCACACTTGCAAAAATTTAAACTAATCTTACAGAAATTGAAATTACTTCTACCTAGTTGGTAGGGAGAACATGAGGATTCTCCTGTCACAAGATTCTATGTCTCTTTACCAACATGTCTAGATCACACTTGCAGAAATTGAAATTTACACAAACTTGCAGAAATTGAAATTTACACTACCCTACATGCCCTTACCCATATGTCACCTAAGAGTTAAGAGCATGTCTAATCACACTTGCATGAAAAATAAATTTAAACTACCCTACATATCCTTACCCATATGTCACCTCAGAGTTAGGATCATGTCTATTCACACTTACATGAATTGAAATGAAAAAGAAACTAATACCTCAATCCATCATGCTTCCCCGGCAATGATGCCAAAATGTTGGGCTCTAAAGATGTCCTAAAAAAAACCTATATGCATCAACCAAAGGTAGGCCCTAGCACAAGCATTTTACTTGTCTCCTATGTAAGTGCTTACCTTCTATTTTCAATACCCAGACTCCAGAGATGCAACACCTATAAAGGAATGAAAATCGTAAAGGGAACAACAGTTGTTCTATTCAAAGGAACAACAATCATTCCATTCAAATGAACAACAAAAGGAGTAACAATTGTTCCATTCAAATGAACAACAAAAGGAATAACAATCGTGACAAGGGAATGACAGTCGTTATATTGGGTCGAAATAATGTTGTATTAATTGCAATGTAGTATTTACCCAACTTATCTAATTTGTCAACCTGGGGGTAGTAAACTAACAAAGCACACACAAAGTATATGCAAGATTGAAGCAGGACTAATATGATCTAATGTTTAATCTATGACTGAAATTGAATCTTTAATATAACACATGACTGAAATAGAATCATTAATCTAACACATGACCTGGAATTGAATTAATCTAGTTGCGTAAATGAAATTACTCTAAGAATGGGAAATTGCGTAAATGGAATTAATATAGAAATGGAGAACTACATGAAGGAAAATCAGATACAACAAGTGAAGAGTTGAATGGCATAACAACATATGAGAGCTCTTGCCAATGAACCAATCTTACATTCAATATCAATATAGAACCAAATCTCAATATAGCATAGAAAATCCTCAGAAAAAGTACTCAACGCCTTGAAAAAGAGAGAATTTTAGATAATAAGCCTCTTCAAGGGGGAAACCTCCTTTTACCCCACTTAAATGTTCAAGCACAAGATGATTCAAAATGAAAATGTCTCCTTGGTATATATAGGAGACTAGGAGGTATAATTACAACTAATGGCCTAAAGCTGACATAAATAAAATAACATTACT
>ML777328.1:1062346-1090579 GCA_009831015.1 Picea engelmannii | reverse complement strand
TTGTTGTTTCCCACTTTTTCTAGGGCTTATATCATCGTATATTGTCTTGGTTTTGGTTGTCTAACATTTGTTTTGTAGTTATTACAAAACATTGGAAAATTTTCTTTGACTGATACTCATCCTCCATAAATCCCTTAGAACCTTTCATTGTCACCTATAGGGGTGTTCCATTATTCTCCTTGGCTTATCCCTTGCAATCCCCCTAGGGTCACCCGAGACGCCTCTCGTGTGTTGGACTTATCCATCACTAAAATGAGGACAAGTGTGTTGGGCTTGTCCCCAATTGTGTCACACATTTGTTGCTTGAGTTGGAATTTTCCCAAACTACAAACTGCGCAATAACATTTTCTAATCAACTAATAAAAAAATTGTGTTTTATTTATTAAAGAACAAAATCGATATGTGCTCTTAAAATTTGATCATATGGTTGAAGAGCTATTATCCAAGAAAAAATAAAAGACACATAAATTGCAGTTTTGAATATGTAAAATTTAGAAATGATAAGGGTGAATCCATGAAGATGGGTAATACTTTTTAGTGAAATGTGGTAATGAAAATTTGATATTTTACATATTTTTTAAATTAAAGCTCTCAAACCTGATATAAGTCTTGTGAATTTTGACTTGTAGTCAAAAAACAATTTGTTGGGAACTGTGTTCTCTTTCTAATGATATTTTTTTCAAAAAATATTGATGTCATTTAATGCGTCAATTTTTCATTTAATTAAATGCTTGTCTCTACAAATTTCCAAAAACGTTAAGTTGATTTCGTTCCCTTCAATTAATTCAATGTCCAATATATACTTTTCAAAAACAAAATATATGAGCACGATCTACATAGAACATAGTAGATCCCAATCTTTTTTTTGGAAAATTGTTTTTTCATTATTTTTGGAATCCAACCAATTAATATTTGAATCACATTTTATACACCTTTGTGTCCCATCAACTTTTTCCCTACTATTTACATAAATTGAAAAACAAAAAAAACACCTTTGAAGAGGAGACATCCATGTGGATCCCTAATATTTTTTATGGTTTTTTGGTTGTTTAGTCTTTATGCTACTGATTTTTTTCCAAGTACCATTGAAATTGTGGGAAGAAAATTTAAGTATATGTTTTAAAAGAAAATAAATAAAAAATATAATATGAAATTGAAACTATGAAAAAGATATTCCATTGGATAGAGAATTCATTGATGAATCCACTAGCATCAACTCTACTAACTAATATGAAAGAGATGAATTGGTTTCACCCCTAGAAGTTGTAGCCATATAAAATCCTACAACAAGGGGGATGGATTTTTGGATTTTAAACACTCAATCAAGGAGTTTATCTTGATATAGGTTTTTTTATAAAGCGTAATTGAGGGACTAATGAGGATTTTAAAAATATCTCAATCAAGGGTTAATTAAACACTCTATTGAGGTCTTTGTGGGTTAATAAAAGTAGCTTAATCAAGTGAAATATCATCATGACTAATTAAACAAATGTTGGTTGTGGAGCTTGGTTATCTTCTTGATTTAGAGGTCTTGTCTTAGCCATGTTTGGACGCCATTACTTGATGGGGGTGTGGGGTGGATTCCCCCCCCCCACTTCTCTCGCCCCGGGGGGGGAGATAAATTTTGGAGCCCCCCCTTGGCGGGGGATTCAGGTGTTGCACCCCTGAAGTGAAATTTTGGGAAAATCTGCCTTGTAAAATATTGTAATTTCGTAGTCAATCTAGACCGTTCATTAGAAGGTCACAGATATGATGGTAGAAGTTATGTTAGGGATTTTTTCCCTAGAAGGAAACCCTCTTTTATGTATGAGGAAATTGTATTGCGGTTGTGTATGTGAGTGAGTGAATATTGTATTATGAGAAAGGAGACTGTGAGAGAAATACGAGGAAGTTATAGTGGGTGTGTTGTAGGTTGTATCCCGTCATTTGCTGGATAATAATAAAGGAAGGACTTGGCAATTTCTCTAGTGGACATAGCCCACACTGGGTGAACAATGCATATTTGTGTCTCTATTGTATTGTGTATCTTTTGTGTTTTATTTCCACATTTGTTTTATTTTATTGCTCCACGATCCTATTTTTCTAACAAAAGGGACCTCGATCAAACTCTATAGCTCAATCAAGTGTTTATTTAACCCAATCTAACACCTCAATTGAGGGTTTTCCACATCCATCAAGAACCCTTGATTGAGGGATAATTTAAGCACTTGATTGAGGTCTTAATAGCTTGATCGAGCACTTAAGATCCCAATTAAGGGTATTAAAAAAAAAATTCATGCTCTCCCTTGACATAAAGTTTTACTTAGCTTCATGGATTCACCCATAACAAAATGTGCATAATATGTATTAGACAATCAATCGGAAAGTATGATCCTTGACATCCATTGATAATAAATAAGCTTAAATAGGATCCTCTTCTCCAACAATGAAAACAACTTCTCTTCTTTTTTTTTCCTATAAAAACTAATTTATATTTAATATTTCTAAGAGGAAATCAAAATATACATTGTCATTAAACTTTTGACCCAAAAAGATGATATTGTTGTCAATAGCCTATCCTAGATACTACTAATTACAAAAATGTTCTCTTGTATCTAACTTCCTCACCTCCCGTCTATAAACCCTGAAATATGGTGACAATGTCACTTTATTTATTTTTAAATTATTTTAAATGCGTGATGATACTAATGTCATTCTGATGTTATAAACAATGTAATGTTTTACAACATAAAAAGGACAATCACAACATCACATACTTCTAGGATTCCTCACATAACTACCTCATATAGTTAAACACCTCACACACTTACCCTTCCACATATTGGGGAAAAGACTCACTTGTCTTGTTGCGGAAGATTAGTTTAGCTGCTTCACGTTTTTGTGCGGGCCACACATATTTAATTATTTGTAAACCTCACGATAGCGTGAAGCAGTAAACCTGTGCACCAGTCTTTCAGAAATCCATGTAGACGCCAAATAGATAGATTCGATATTGAAAATGGAGTAGGCAAGTTCAGCACGTCATTATCCTAGCACATTAAATTCGGATCTATTAACCCCCTTGGCTCATGATCCACCTGGTCCTGATGTCAATCTTATCTCGTGCAAATGGATTGAAGGTCGAGATCTTAGTCCTGTCACTCTAATTTCTAAATCATGATGATCTCAATTATCTCATCTCGTCTAGCTATGTGTATTTCTGGCTATCTCCATGCTTTTTTTCTTATTATTTTCTCTCTCTGGTCTTGTTTCCTTATTGTGCTCCCTCTTGGACCTCCACTTAGTCTTCCTCGTAGCTTACTCTAGCTTGTTTTCATGCCCCGTGAGAGAGGTCACTCGAAACGAGCTAGTGGAAGAAGTTCTTTTTTCCGGGGTCGCGACCACAACACCCTCAACTCATCCAACCTTGGCTATTGTTGTGCTTTGCATACTACAATGGAGCCCAGTTCTTCTTTCCCTGCCTCCACTGAATTTGATGTAAAACTCACCCCCACTTGGCCATCTTCCTCCAACCCCACCATTTCTACTCCCAACCCTGCCAATGCATCAAGTTCTCATCCTCCTCCTCCCCCCAACCCTGTTTTCACTGAAGAGCAACGCAACATTATTCGAGCTCTCCATCGAGACAATGGTGAACAAAAATTCCAACAAGAGTTTATGGAGCAACATATGGATTGCCTTTTGGACTCAGGAGTAGAAGACCCCAAGCAGAGGCGAAGCGAAGAGGAGTTACTCCAAGCTATCATGGCTCCCAAATGGCCAGATTTGTGTCAACATCCCTTTCCCTACAATTATCTTCCGAAATAAGTTTTTATGACCTGCTATTTTTTGGCTTACATTGTCTTTGTATGACCTGTTAAATTGCAGAACCACTCCTTTTGGTATAGTTATTTACTCAAAACATTTCATATTAGATCAAACTCAATAATTCAGTACATATCTAACTGCTACAATATAATTTTTTGAAACTTCTACACATGATGGTGAGGCTGATTTCCTTTCATGGCAAGAATGTCAATGATATGCTCTATAATTTTAGTTTATAAAAAGTAATTTAAAAGCTAGCTTAAAAATAAAAATAATGGAATGTAAACAAATTGGAATAAAAGAATAGATGTTTAATGTTTGCATTTTCCTTATATTATAAGGATATTATATAATGAAATATCCCAAAAAAATCATTATAATTTAAGGTGAAGTCATTATAATTTAACGTCATATGTGATGTAAAGAAATTAATCAACGTGAAGAGTGATTTTTCAACAAATAAAAATAATAAGAAAATATTTTATAAAAAAAATAATTTAATTTAATATCGAAAGAGATAAAAACATTTAAAAATAAATTTCTTAATATATATTTCTATAAATTTCTATTAATATTATATATATGTTTAACATAATTTTCTTAATACAATTTTCTATTGATACTATATATGTTTAACATAATATTTATATTAATAAAAAACAATAAATGGTGTTAAAGATAATGACCTCAAATTCAACTATTAATATGATTTAGTTTTATGTATATAAAGATCTTTAAATAAGTATAATTTAGTTTAAATTATATTTTATAGTGCGAAGATATATACTAACACCAACTCTTATTTAGTTTTATGTATATACAGATTTTAAATAATTTAGTTTAAATTATATTTTATGGTGCGAAGATATATACTAACACAAACTCTTTATGGATGGATTCAAAGATGTTAAAAAATATATTTATAATGATTTATGTTTATATTTAAATTACAAATTGTTAATTATTTTTTAAATGTTATATTATGAAATTATTTCAATTGATTTTAATTGAATAAATTAATTTTATAGTAGATTATTTCTTTCTTAATATTATAAAAATTTAATGAAAATTTAAAATATACTTAAAATTTTATTATGATTAAATTTATATTTAATTAAATATTATTTATAAAATTTATATTTAATTTTAAATTAATCCAAATTAAATTTAATAAAAATTTAAAATATATTTAAAATTTTGTTTTTTWATTTTTTTCTTCTATATCCTAATATTCTTGAAAAAAAATATATTATAAAATTAAACGACTAAATTTCAATCATTTTTATGATKTACACTTCATATTACAGTRATACTAATATCAAAATGATAAATCGTCAACTTTTCTCTTAAATTTTTCATTTTGATTTGACTTATTTCCTTTTCTTTTTATTAACTTTTTTTTTCTTATTTATTTATTTATATATATGCCCAATTAACAATATAACTTTTCCAAAAAGAAAAAATTTCTATTATATTAGGAATATAATTTTTTATATCACCTTGATGACAAATTGTCCATGTAGATATTTCAGATATTACATAAKATATATGGGTAGAGTACCAATAATAACYAAAGATGAGAGTGTAATAMAAAAAAAATTAACCATTATAGATTGGTTGTACGTTCTAATCCGCTCATTGATGAAATAGAAACAACAAAGCGACAAAAMAAGCGCATATTCAAAAAGATGTAGCATCACTAGAACAGATAGATGTGTTCTCTGGGACCTTCCRTGCCATTTTGCCATCAATAAAATGAGATTYTACCTTTGKGTTCCTGATATGATTGCTTTGATAAAATGTMTGCCTCCTTATTGTGTGCCATATATATACGCTGAAAGCTTGTTACCTGAATTTTTTTGATTAAATCCAACACTTTGATCTTCCATCCCTCTATAGCACATGCTTGTAATCTGCCTTTTTTATTTAGCCAATCTATGACCACCTTTGAATCGCCCAGGATCTGTAGTTTAGGATAAGAAAGGTGGAGTGCTAAAGTCAAAGTTTCCCAGACTCCCATAAGCTCAACTTTGGTATTAGTACCCTCTCCACAATTAATCAACCATCTAATAACAATGGACTCTTGTGTTTTAAGGAAACCCCCCGCACCACATAGTTTTCCATCAACGCGAGCTGCACCATCAAAACAAGCTAGTGTGTATCCCTCCCTGTGAGACAAAGTACATGTACGGGTTTGTAGGGGTTTTTGTATACCATAATTCCATTTGAGGGAACCCATAGTTTTTATGGCTACTGAAATAGCAGAGGGAGAAGTATTCTCGAAAATCGTAGAGTTTCTCTCCAACCAGATGTACCAACAGGTGAGGGCCAGGAGGTAAGATATATTTGTTTTCTCCTTTTTCCAGGATTTAAAACAATCCGACAATGTTGGACCTATCCATTCATCCTTAAAACTCAGGAGGGTGTTTGATCGTTTCCAGATTGATTTAGTGAAGATGTTATTGATGAAAAGATGGCTTATGTCTTCGACATAGTTCTTGCATAATGGACACTGACTAGGGCCTTCCCATCCCTTTTTTTGTAGCGTATCCCATGTATGAATCTTTCCCTCAACAACCAGCCAGGTGAATAATTTTATTTTAAGTTGGATGGCCCATTTCCATAAGCCACGCCTCCATCCATCAATAACCAAGCAATCCCGAGTGGAGAGAATAACCAAGTAAACATTTGTTGCAGAAAGGTACCCTGAATGGTCACCTCTCATCCACATTAAAGTGTCATCACCATCATTTATGGAAACTCTAGAGCTATTGAGAGCCTTGCGGTAGCACTCCCATTCAACAACCAACATACCCAAGAGGCCAAGGTCCCCATATTTGTACCAGCTAGTCGAGTGTCTGACTTGTCCAGCAAGGTTCCTTGCCTGTGAGAGGACAAAGATCTTTTTTTTTCTTAAACAAGAAACAAGTTCAGGAGAGAGGTATGATCTATCCTCCAGACCCAATATCTTGTCTCTACCAATAGCCACAAGGTGTCCCGAACTAGGTATCTAGCTTAGCCACTGCATGATCAGGTGAATGAATTTTAAGAGTCCACCCCAAATCTTTGGGACCGTTGTCAGAAAGAAAGTAGGCGATCTGAGCCAGTTTATAACTGTGGAAGATGGGAAATATTTATTTTTTATAACATCATTCCAAATGCCTACACCCATTCGAATCCTCCAGAGAGTATTTGTTGCTAAGGATTTACTGAAGTGAAAGATATTGCAGAACCCCTAACCTCCATAGCATTTTGGTTTAGCCAGTGAAACCCATATGCAAAGATGTAAATGAGATAAATCCCTGTTTCCTCTCCAGAGGAAATTAAGCATAATATTCCTTATCTTGTTTAAAATAGAGCACGAGATGGTTGCCAACGACAACCAGTAAACAAGCATACTTTCAAGGGTCAATTTTACCAAAATAAAATGTCCCCCCAGTGATAACCATCTATTACACAAGAGATCTATTTTTTTTCTCCATCTTGGATAGTAGCCAGTTCCAGTCTGCGCTTTTTTGAGGCCCATTAGTCAAGTAGAAACCCAGATATCTAAACCCTGTGGACAACAAAGAAAATTTATATGGAAGAACAATCCTAAACGGTGCCAAGTCCACCTTCGATAATCTAGCGTGTAGTGCAATAGACTTATGTAAATTTACCCTTAAACCTGAAGCTTTGCAGAAAAAATTGATAATATCATCAATTTCTATCCATTCATTAATTGAAGCATTTGTCATGATTAAGATGTCATCCACAAATAAGATGCGAATGATCTTAATCGGCCTGGAAACTCTTATGCCTGAGATCTTCCTAGCCGCTTTGCTTTCTTTTAGTAGTAAACTAAGACCTTCTAATACCAAAATAAATAGAAACGGGGATAAAGGACATCCCTGACGTAATCCACGACCACTTCTGAAGAAATCTGTAGCTTCCCCATTTACTAAGATAACAAATGAAGATGAGGAAACACAACTCATTATCTAGTCGGTGAAATGTACACCAAATCCAACTTGTAGTAAGATCATTCTCAGTAGATCCCAGTCAATACAATCATACGCTTTTTGCAGATCCAACTTCAGAATTATAGATTTATATTTCTTCTTTTTAATGTTGTGAAGGCATTCATGAGTAGTGCCAATGGTGTCCTGTATTTGTCGGCCCTTCAGGAATACGAGTTGTTTTGCAGAGAGGGATCTGGATAGGATTGGCTTGATACGATTTGTTATGATCTTAGAAATTAATTTGTATACAAGATTGTAGACAGAAATGGGCCTGAAGTCGTTGAAAGTTGTCGGCTTGTTTGACTTTGGGATGAGGGCTATAAATGTTGAATTGAGGCCGCCTACTACCTGCCCCTTCAACCTAGATTCCTCAATCATTTCTAACAGATCGACACCCACTAAATAAAAAAAAAAGGTGAAAAACTCCATTTTCTAGCCAAAAGGCCCAAGACTCTTATCTTTCTTAAACGTGAATAATACCTCCTTTAATTCTTTTATGTTAACAGGCTGAGATAAAGAGCTTGCTTCTTCATTAGTTACCATGCGGAGAAAGAGCCTAGCTAATCTACATTGTTCAACGGTTGTTTGAAAAATTATTCTAGTAAAATTATCCAATTTCAATCTAAAAAATAATTAAATTCACACTTCTAATCCTTTCTCTTTAAAAGCTTTTCACCCTTAAAAAAAATTTGAAAATAAACTATCAACATTACTTATTTGATTAGAGTGGTCTCTTAATCTTAAAAAAAAACCCAATTCTTTCATCTTTCCTTTTTCTCATTGTAAAAAGTGAAATAAAATTACTTCTAAAATCATAACTACAACGACCTATTTTCCCACCTAATTGTAGATGAGGACAATATATGTATTATCTAATCATAAATGTGTTACTACTAAAAGTTCACTTATATCTACAAAATAATGTTCCCCTTTAAATCTTTTTATTACAACTATTTTTACTTTTTTATTTTTATGTCCAGAAATCTATAAAGATTTTGTTACACATGAAACCACAATATATCCGTAATTTACTTTGATAATCAACGCCACAATAGTCTCGTTGATATGCTTTGTCACGTGCTTGTGATGGTCCTTTTGATTATATATTTCCCCGATTTCCCCGGAAACTTTTGCCATGGGTTTGTGATGTTCGTTTTCACTACTATTAATAGAGATAGTTAATATATTATTAATATTAATAGTCAATGTTTGGTTTATCTATGTCACTATTTTAATATATTTTAAATATGAAATTTTTTTGTATTTAATTTTAATTTTTTAAAACTTGTTAATGTAATTTTTATATTTATTTATGAAATAAAAGATTTATATTTCTATATAATTTTTTAATCAAAATATTAGAAAATATTAGAGGTAGAGTATGTATATTTTAGATTTTAGTAGTCAAATAGTTGAGTGGAGAGGATCTCACAAATAAGTGTGTCTCATTCATTATTATTTTGGTGATTAACTTTTTTAAATAAAAAATAAATTTTAAAAATTTTAAATTCCCCACTCCATTGCTTGATTCGTTAAAGAGATTATCCATGGGACACAACTCCTGAGTGGAATGATATTTATTTTCAAAATATAGAAAACAAATTTAAAAACGTTTAATATAGAATTTTCTAAAAGTGTCATGTAACAACCTTGGCATGCCATTGTTAATTTTTGTTTATTAAAAAACAAAAAATAAAGAAAGTGGTTATCAATTTTATGCCATATTTTGGTTTTGATGTGACCAATTCTATATATTTTTATTTTAATGTTTTGTAATGACAATTATTTCTTGATTTATTAAAAAACTAAAAAAGAAGAAGATGATTATCATTTTTATACCATGTTTTGATTTTGATGTGAACAATTCTATATATTTTCATTTTAATATTTTTGTAATGAAAATTATTTATTAATATGAAAAATTCTATAAATTCTTTTTATATTCTTTTATATTTTGTTTACATTCTCAATTACTATATTCAAATAGAACTTATTGACTTTCTCAAATTTTATATTTGAGAGGAACTAGGCACTGTGTAGTATATCCACTTGTTTTTATTAAAAATAAAATATTATAAATGAAAATAAGAGATTACATATTTATAATTTTTATTATAAAAATAAAGTATAAAAGAGGTAGGTTAAGTAGGAGGTAAGTCAAAAGTTCTAAAATGTCTCCAAGTGTATTGTTAATGTTTGATTCTTTAGTTATTGTTTATTTTATTCATTATTTCCATTTCAATATGGTTTCAAAATTCTCATATTTGGTCATCAACTTAGTTTCAACCTTTAGTTTTGGTTGGAGTAGTTGTCAGATCTTTTTATTTTTTATTTTTTTTACAGAAGATGAAATGCAATAAATATAAGTATGAGAGTTGAATAGCACATAGGATCTAGCTCATATTTTCACAAACTCATAAAAAACAACATAGAGTACTCAGAGCTCCAATTTTGTTTGAGTTGTCATAGACTCACTACAAGGAAAACCTATTAGTGGAGGTTTTAACAAAAGGTTTGGTGTTATAGGATTGGGTAAAGCTACCAAAAAAAACATATGCTAATGAAAGCTAAGGTTTTTGAATAGATTTTAGTGGAGGTTTAAATAATTAAAAAAATTGGCTGGTTAGAGGTTTTAGTGGATGGTTTTTGATGATGTGCTTCTTACACTATGACACAACAATGTGCCACTATTTAAGAGATACTATAAAATACCAATGAACTATATATTGTTAAGCATCGATGTAGCATATCTCCTTACACACTACAAAATCCCTACACCTCACGAAGGCCCACATCACCATACAAGCCAATATCTACAAAATAATAGACAACAATTAAACAATTCTAACAAAAGATTATAATCAATAATATGTGCATTAAATATGATAATAAAATATGCAACTAGACTAATTAAAACACCACAATAATATTACCTCTCTCATCGGATGGCTCGACTATAGTAAATTAAAGCTTTTGACACACCCACTAGTCCATCCCTACATAAGGATATTGTTCAAGGTCAAGGACATGATCATCCTCACTACCAAAAATATGAATGACATACTCAACCACAACCTACGAAACATCTGGCCCCACATGTGCATACACATCAATTATCAATCTAGGAGGGTGGCTATCAAATGATAACTATGTTTCCGAATATTTTTGGAAAAAATGATAAAAATAATTTTGAAACAAAGGGGAATAAATTTCTCATATCCTACACATTATGACATCTATCTAAATTAATACAAAATTTCCATAGCAGAATAATGGACCACCTTATCAATCCAAGTCATTGAACAAGGATATCTACATAATGTGTATGATCCACATTGGATCATTATATTATTTTTCATGTAACTCAGTACTTTCTAGGTGGAAAAATGGAGGAATCAGCTTGCAGGGCCATTTTGGCAGCTAGTCCAAATTTGGGTCCAAAAAACCGTCTGAAATCTTCCAGAGCCATTTTGAGGTATCAAACAATAC
Source organism: Picea engelmannii (assembly GCA_009831015.1). Taxonomy (NCBI): domain Eukaryota; kingdom Viridiplantae; phylum Streptophyta; class Pinopsida; order Pinales; family Pinaceae; genus Picea; species Picea engelmannii. Next base: position 1,079,282 of record ML777328.1, on the reverse strand, counting down.
TTTTTTATGGTCCAAATGTAACATACCCGACCACCCATGCCGATTCATGCCATCAAAAATATTTCATGCTCTGATACCATATTGTAACACCCCCAACATCCAACTGGGCTATGCCACGTAAAATTTTTGAGTTGTATACAATTAAAACATATACACACAGAAAATCTTGTGGAACTTTATATATAAAACTTAAAGCAGACAAAAACATTATGTAAATGCACAGATTCATACAGAAATAACGGTAAACATATACATGCAACATAGACAGGAAATACCCATAAATATAAAGACAAGTATAAACCACACACAGGGAAAACCCATAAAAATAAACACATAAATAATAATGCATCATGTAATTTAACACACAATTGACACTTATCTTGGTAAGAATATCACCAACTGCATGCAAACCTTCCATGAACCTCCCAGCCTTAGACCAAGTTGCTCATCACTCTCAGCAGTGGGTCACCCCGAGCTAGGACTAAACTCCACCCGGGTAAAGGGATTCCTAACTAGGCTGATGTATCTCAGACAACATGAAATACTCCATCACATGTGTCAACTCAAACTAACAGCCTACAGTCCGTCATTCCCCACATGCTTGTCCCACCCTAGGAAGTGTGCCCCTTCTCTTCTCAACAGTCCCTTGGTTTCCCCACTTCCCTTCCAGGGATTCAACAACAGGCTGTATAGGAAGTCTCAGAGCCTTGTAGTTGCAGTTTAGCACCTTCGGGAAATCCATTCCCAACAATTTTCTGACCTAGAGAGAAATTGTTCATGGGCCTGACAACCCGCCTCTTCAGTCTAGCTCCCCAGCTAACTAGGTACAAGTACAGATACAGGTACAATTACGTGTATGGATACAAGTACAATGATAGTAACAAAAAAGTACAGAGGACATTTGAATGAGTGAGCGAATGATCATGGAATGAATGAATGGATGAATGGATGAGAAAATGAACTAAGTCTAAACTATATGTATGCATGTTCCCAACTTGACACTTGTCATGTTGAGAGCTACTTTGGTCCACTTGTCCCCATCCTTAGAACTTAGGATAAAATAATTATCCAAACTTTATACTTTAAGGAATATTAATATAATATTCCTTTTTGGATTCAGCTCCCTAGCTTAACCCGTTTCCTTAAATTTTAGCCCCCCCCTTTCCCTAACTAGTGGAGTTTAGTCCCCCATACTCTTTTATTGTGGTCAGTCTACGCACAAGGATGTGTTTTATATTAATGATAAGACATATACAAAAATAGGCTCACTGGCCTTTAGCATCTAGGCTCTCTAGCCTAACTCAACTCATAAGCCTCCTAGCTTATAATAACTGGCTCACCAGCCTATAAAACAAAACATATACACAAAGGCTCCCTGGCCTCAAAATCGTGCGCACCTTAAGTTTATTGCACATGGTATCCTGGAATGTGCACACTTCATCATTTTAGTGTGTAGTACATGTGCACACTATACCATGGAAGGTGCGTGCAAAATGATATCTACAACTCACCAAATTATAAGCATTTTTACAATTACAATTTGGGGTTCAGCCTAGGGGTATTATAATCCCCTCCCCTTATTTATGCATTGTCCTCAGTGCATTATATACCATGTATCATTCATGTTCTTTAAAAATATCCAATCTTTATCTATTGGAAGCTTCTTATCCATCTGGTGCTCTACTTTCTAGCACCAATTCTGGTATTCATACTACAACTGGAAGTCAATTTATCTATTCCATAGAGATACTTCTGGGAATAATTCAGCTCACTGTTCCATTTGACACACCCTCCTTATGGTAGCTACCATGTCGTAAGAATCCTTGGGTTTCCTCCTCCTTGTTGCACTCATCCTTCCAGGCTCATGCATCCCTTCACTGCTACGCAGTCCTTCAATGATCTGTCTTGCCAAGGCTTTCACACATAAGGAGAGCGCTAACCCATTACCAGAACCCCACCAAGGTTCTACAATTATAGGGCTTTAGTGTCCTCAACAATAGTTTCTTTTTCTGAGAATTCCAACCGTAATCAAGATTATATCATCTGCATCACACACATGCAGTTATCATGAGAGAACATTATAAAAATTCCATTTTAGAAATCAAATTAATTTCATAAGGAATTTGACTTTTCCCAAAATATGAAATTCTATTTCATAATTTTTTATTTATTGTTGTTGCACTAATAGAATGTAGTTTTCCATCTGGATTTCAGCAAGCACCATGTTGAATACCATTTTTCCTGCAATGATTCTATCTTGCATACAACCAACATAATTTCGGTATTTCATGTACATCATATTTTAATTGCAATATGTAAAAAACCTTATGCAGTGATCTTAGAATTGCATACACCTAGAAATCCAATCACAATTACCAAACAATTTATTAGATAGAATGACTCATCATTCTATGCCTAGGCTAGTTCACAATTAATAACAATAAGTTCATTATTTCAATATTTTGAACAAAAATTTTTTTGTAGTCACTATTCCTATGACTACCTGACTTGCAACTTTCCCGTTGCAATGTCTAAGAACTCCTGAAATTTTCTCAACTCCATGAGTTAGCAACATTTTAGCCATTAGTATAATTATTTTCATTCAAAACATATATACACGGACTCACAAAATGCATTCAACAAATGCATTTATGTATATCATGTATGAGTTCAACTCTGCCACTTACTAGACATGAGTGCAACTCTCAATGCCTATTTATTCAATGCACCTTTGCATTGATTTTTAGAATGATATTTATCTAAGTCATGTATCTCACCATCCATAAATTGGAAATCTGGCCAATGTCTTGACACATTCTCCACACACTTCCCAATGTCTTCTCAATTACTTGGATGCCTTCCTTTTCGACCCGAACACTACACCAAGAATATAATTTTGTGGTGTACATTAGTGTTAGAAAAAAGGTTGCAGTCCAAGTTTTATTTAAAGGTGAGAAGCTCATTGGGTATTTGTGTGGTACATAACCTTTCTATATCCATACCTTTCCATATCCAACCATGTCCTGGTCTCATACATGACTAGCTTTCCTGGCATCATTCCTATAACAAGTTCTCATATTTTATTTCTTTGGTTATTAACTCATAACCAAATTATCATGTCATGCTACTATGTCAGTGTGTGCATTCAAAACCTAAAAAAGATTTGATAACTATAACATGCCTCTAGCCTTTAACACACCTAGTGGCAACTTGTTCCTATTAATGCACTTAAACCATACCATATTTCATATTATAAAAATTCAATTTGGGGAAATTCTTACCTAAATTTCCCTTTGGCAATTATGCAACATAATTTCAAAAGAGAAATACTTACCTGCATAGCTTCTATTAAGCGAATTAAATGCTACTTGATTAGTTGATGACAGTAGAATCTCTCATGTCTCTTTATCAGTCCTACAATCCACATTCCAACATTTTGTTGCTTCCTTCCATATGCAACAACATTATCAGCAACACTTGCAAACATGCAAGCATTCTCTTTTTATGGCTGTCCCAACAAGCCATACCATACTTTCTGCTACAATAATTGCAACAACTTCTTTCTCCCTGTATCACTTTTCCTTGTTTATCCTAGAAGTCTTCAATTTTTATGGATTCTTGAATCTTCATGTGCTCTTCACTGTAACCACTATGTATGATTATTTCTGACCTGAGCACTTTCTAGCCAAATCACTCTTGGCTTCCTTTCATTTTCCATTCAAATACTTAATTGATATTAACCTTCAACTTTTATTTATTTCTTGGATCCATCTATCCCAAGTCATACTTGCATGAATTATAATTACAATCATTTTGTCTTATAGACTTTGGACCTTCAACATCCATTTACTTTTCGGACTGAACTACCTCAGCTCTTTCTTGACATAATACTTTAGTATTTGATTTTTCTTGCACTCTTCTCTTCTCCTTGCCAACTAGCCTCAAACTTGGCTTGCATATCCAATCTCTTAGCATACTATAAGGATGCACATATGCCTCCTTATTTAGCTGCATAGAATTAATTAAAAGTACTTAATATTGCTTTTAATTTACCATCATAATTTCAAGTGATACTTCCACCCCCTGGAAATGTTACTCAAGGCTGTATGCCACTTGAGATGGATCCTTCTCAGGCACCATCTCTTTTTCATTCAAAACCATGCATAGAACCATTTTCTTCTTCATGGTTCCTTACTGACTCTCTACAAAGATTCATTTCACCTTTAAGTCTTTCTTGGCTTTGACATCTCCATGCTATTGTCGAAATATCTTCAATACCTTTGGAATGCATCAACAATCCTCTAATATTCTTGCTTTCCCTCTTGGAGTGTTGTCCTAAATTCCCATTAGCTTGATATCTAGCTCATGAATTCTTCTTCCATTATCCTAGGGTGTTCATGGACTTGCAATTACATATTATACTGATATTAATTTTCAGCATTCCACTATTAGTTGGATCCCTCTGATCCAAATCCTACATGACCCAATTATGTTTCCAGTCATGTTTTCTGAGTAACCTTGGATAGTTAGCACCAACTTCCTTCTTGAGGTACTTGATTTATCCCTTATTTATCTAATCATATCAGGACTTGGATTTGCTTGATGACTATTACTTTCTCTAGTCATGACCAATCTGATTTCAACCTGACTTACATAATCCCCTTCCATCATACCATATTGATGCACCTATGCTTCCACTAACACTCCTTACTTATGTGCACCTTCATTTCATTACCCTTGAAGTGATTCCCTTCATACCATGCTTCCACTGCGCACTCTAATAACCATAAGGGAAGCATTACTCTATAATTGCATAGATAATCCCTGGATATGATGCACTCTTTATCCATAAATGTATTAAGCCTCTTTCTTTATATGATTACTATCATTCTGATAGTCAATTCCTTTTATAATAGATCTGACTCCAATGTATTTCTTAATCTGTATATTGGTTTCTTTAGGAGTGGATGTACTTTCACTAATTCATTCACTACATGATTTGTTCCTTTTCCCATATTCCATTGAGTACTTGACTAACATGAGTGAACTTCTTTTAGTGGCTTCCCAAGACTTTATGGTTGCACCCAAATTCATACCTTAACTTTTGTAGTCTTGGCTTTTGATCATCTTATGAAAGATTTTTTTTTCCCAGAGCACTCTTTCCATGAATACCTCTGCTTATATTTAATTAAATTTCAACCTTCTCACCTCTTAAGAACTAAAATTTCTTAACTCTACAAAATGTGCAGCCAACAAAATTTGTTATGCTAAATAATTTAACAAATTTATGAAATTATGTACAATTATGTTCCAATAATGCATCAAAATTAATTCTTCTGATATATTGTGAAAATTAACTACCCAAATCAATTTTATAGGTGTATCATTAGACTCCTCTATCCAAGACCTTTATAATGACTGCTCCCTTTCTCAATTCTAAGTCTTGAGCAGAAAGTTATGGTCATTTGAAAATTGTCCATTAATTTTTATGTTCACTCTTCGACTTGGTGCAATTCTGCGTTGTAATTATGCATTTTTGCACCTACCCCATTGGATTTTTAGTAGGAGCTTGATTTTTTTTCTTCATATACATATTTTGGATAGGCTGTCCAAGTTTCACCTCTTTCTGGTTTCTGGGCTGCTAGTTACAACCTATTGAAGTTCTAGGACAATTCATGTTTTTGGTTTGGAATGCTACATGTATCTTCTTTGCCATGTTAAACATTTTTAACATGCCCAAAATTTTAATTCAGCTCTAGGAATGTATTCTATGGTTCAATATCTTTCCACAGACTGCTCTTGCACCTCAATCTAATTCCAGAGCAAAAAGTTACGGCCATTCGAAGTTAGTTGGGTCTTAAAATTTACCCTCCACTATTTGTGGACTGCAACTTCTTCATAAAAGCTCCGATTGACGAATGATTTACACCATTAGAAAGCTCTCTACGGGCTCTTCTATTTGAGCCATAGAGATGAAGTGCACTTGCATATAGTTTTTTCTCGGAGTTTTTGAGTAGCTAAAAACGTTGTTTAGGGCCTCAAAAACGAGCTGCAAAAAGATGACCTTCAAACAGTGTAAAATGTTGCAAAACTTTACTGGTTTTTTGTTGTTGTAGACCATCCAAACGAATTCGCGCACACAAATTTGAACATGTACACCCATATTTTTCATGCGCAACAACACAATAAGGTAGTGCATGCTCTGTGCAACTATAACCAATCTGGATCACTTCTCTGTCGCGCCAATAACTTGTGCGCACTATTTTTCTGTCGCGCACCAATATCCACCACACACAATTTTGGTTCATGCACTAATACCTATTGTGTGAAATTTGTGTTGCGCGCTAATATTCCACACACATTTTACTCTACGCGCTGCACCATGCCAAAGTTTAGTATGCCCCCACCGCACTCAAGAACTGCGTGTGCACCATTAACTAAACTGTCGCACGACAACATATACCCACATTGCGCGTGCACCAACAAAATTCCTCCGCGCTCTATCAATATTGTGCACACCACATGCGGCATTATTATGTGTGCACCCACCACGCACGCCAATATTATGCATGCACCACTCAATCCGCACTGCGCAATGATAAATTTAGTGCGCACATCAGTGCCCCGTTATTTTTCGTGCATTACCACTCTGCACTGCACAACGCCAAATTTAAGTGTGCAGACCCATGTGCCAATATTTTTCGCGCATTACCACTTTGCACTGCGCAATGCCAAATTTAAGTGCGCAAACCCGCACACCAATATTTTCCACACATCACAAGATTTTCACTGTGCATCATGCATTTTTAGTGCACACACACACACACACACACACACACACACACACACACACACACACATATTTTTTATGTGCATCAATTCGTCATGAATTTCGTTGCAGAAATTGGGGCTTTTGCAAATTTTTTTTCCCAATTTTCACCATAGACATTCTGCAACTATGAAACTTGTTCAATTTCACCCCGATAACACTAATTTAACCTCTACAACAACAAATCGTTGTTGGTTGACCTTCCTGGAATGATTTTTTTCCAAACTCAATTCACGAATTGAGAATTTTAATCAACTAATCTTGCTCCATCTGTCATGGCTTCCCTGTAACTTCAAATTCAACTAATTCTAGGTCTGAATTTGCTAGAACAGATATTAAATAAAGAATATCTCATTACTTGGTCAAATTTCTCAATTTTCCCATGAATTTAACAACATAAATTGGGGATTTTGCCCAATTCCACGCAATTGTTGTTAGTTTTTACCATGGACACTATGTAACTTGAATTTTGGCCACTTTGAAATCAATTCTCTGTGAAATTTCACTTCAATTCAACTTTCTCGACCCATCTAGGCTCAGTGTTGAAAACTGGATCTCTGATACCATATTGTAACATACCCAGCCACCCAGGACGGGTCATGCCACCAAAAATCTTTCATGCTCTAATACCATATTGTAACGTCCCCAACATCCAACTGGGCTATGCCACGTAAAATTTTCAAGTTGCATAAAATTAAAACATATACACATAGAAAATATTTCAGAACTTTATATATAAAACTTAAACCAGACAAATACATTCTGTAAATGCACAAATTCATATGGAAATAACGATAAACATATACATGTAACATAGATAGGAAATACCTATAAGTATAAAGACAAGTATAAACCATACACAGGGAAAACCCATAAAAATAAACACATAAATAATAATGCAACATGTAATTTAACACACAATTGACACTTATCTTGGTAAAAATATCACCAACTGCATTCAGACCTTCCACGAACCTCCCAACCTTAGACCACGCCACTCATCACTCTCAGCAGTGGGTCACCCCCGAGATGGGACTAAACTCCACCCGGGTAAAGTGATTCCTAACTAGGCTGACATAGTGTATTTTCTAGAACACTCTATATGGTCCAAACTTGATCAGTAATTAAGGGTTAAGGAAGTCAATTACCCTAACCTTAGATGGCCATCGGGCTATGTTAAATACTGGGCTGCTAGGAGGATAAGGGGTTCCATTCTATCTTATTGTATTTTGTTCCATAGAAAAACAAAACAACTCGGAGGGGAAATTAGAGAGAATAACATAGGGGGTTATTGTTTTGTAGCATCCTAATAGGCCACAGGTCTCATGTAACTCCGTAGAGAGTTCCTTCTCCTTTGTACTTGCATCATTTCCATACCAAATAAAAGAGAGTAGAGCAACCTCACCTACTAGTTGGGTTTTCTCCTGTAAGGGTTTCCCAAAGATTTTTTTTTTGTTATTATGTGGATGGTGTGTGATTTTATTTTATTGTTCTCTATTTTACACATTTTATCTATTTCATGCACAAGAAGAAAATCAATAACTAAATATTCTGAAATCTAAAGGAATTTAATATTCATAATGTAGATTTTATTTTTTCTTATCAGATATGTTGTGACGAACTGTTCTAGTGGAATATCCACGACAATTTAAAGATCATATTGGTATCAGAGAAGGTTTTATTTTGGATATTTTTTGGATGTTGTAAGGTATAGGAATCAGTTGAAAGAGAAGTCGCAGAAAACCTAGTCATGGCTGACGAGTCTTTTCATAACAACTCTCGAGATCCAACATAAGAGAGATTTGAGAGGTTGGAAGAACAACTTGCCGATATCAACTGCAATATGAACCTCCTCATGAAGGCTCTAGCAAGAAATCTTTGATCGTTCAAAGACGATGGAGGCTCTAACTCAAATATCTGATCAGAGGGAAAATCGAGAGATCAGGAAAACCTGGGAAATTAGGCATAGAAAGAACCTGAGAAATATTAGGCGAGTTCGAGTGTCGTTAACCCTTCACAGTCCCTATTCAAGATGGAAGAAAAAGTGGACATAAATCCATACCAATACGAGATTGATGCATTAAAACTGAATCATTTGTTGCAACAACTAAAAAATTATTTTAGCATTCACCATATAGATGAAGAGAAAAATATTTCATTTGATAGATTGAAGTTAGAGAGCCATCCTTTAACCTGGTGGGAAAACCATATAGAAACACTTAGGATGGAGGGTGATCCACTAGTAACTAGATGGGAGGACTTAAAAACCTTCATCAAGTCCCAATTCTACCCTATCGGGTAGGTAGAATACCAATGGATCTAATGGCACTACTTCAGAGAGAGGAAAGGTTAGAGTGTTGACCCAAATGATTTTTGGAATGAAATGAAAGTAGAGAAATTACAACGAAATAATTATGAAAAATTCCAGAAACAGAGAAATACAACAATACTTGATTTCTATTAATGAAAGAATTGTAAAGAGACTGTAAAAATACAGAGTGCAAGACTCGCTAGAATGGTGGCAACTTTATCTCTGAGAAGAGATGTGACAGCTACAATCATTTGCAAGAAGATGATTAAAATGAGGCTTTGAAGGCCTTTTTATGATAAAAATGAATGCCAAAACCCTAGACATCCAAAAACCTAACCCTAGGAGATGAAACACCAAAAGTCATGTGGGCCCTGTTTGGGTAAGTTAGTACATTAACTTCTTGGTGTCGTAACTTTTGCATACGATCTCTGTTTTGGGTGCGTGATAGCCCGTTGGAAAGGTCTTTTCGAGAACTACGCATTGTTCTATCAAAAATTGACCATGTCTATAGTTTTACTATGGCACACTAAGAAAACATTATTTAGGGCCCCAAAACGACCCTGGAAGTACAGAAATATGTGCTGACATGAAAACATATAAAATAAGCTAGTTGAATTAGGTGGGAGGGCACCAATATCCACCTGGAAGTTGTGTAGGGATTCATACAACCTCAGAAGTGTAGAACCCACAATTACAAAGAAGTACATAAGAACATGCTAAACTAATAAGAGGAGCCAGTTGGAAGAGCTGGGTGGCCACCAATATCCACCTGGATTAGTCCTCCCCCCTTAGGAAACAATGGTATCCATTGCTTTGAGTGCCCAAGGAAGAGGGGAAAGCATTTTATGAATCTGAATCTTGGTGAGCTGCGTGCCTTATTGGAGAAGTTGTGTTGTTTGGTCTATGGAAAACTATCACAAACCTGTTATTAGCGAGGTTAAATTTGTTCCACCAACCTATTGTCTCTTGGTTTGACGGGGCATTGTGTGGGCACCATTGTAGGTGAAGAAAAAATATCTTCTTTCTCTTCGACAATTTGTTTTTGCTAGATAGAAGGTGTTGAGGTTGCAGTGGTTGTAGTGGTCTTTAGTGTATCCTTTGAACAGAGTGTGAAGAGGATGAATTTTGAAGTAGGAGAGATTACCTTGCGACATTTTTTCGGGGGAGTAGTAGTCAGAACTACCTTTGGTATCCTATTGTGCTGAACTCCCAGAGTGATAATGTCACTACAGGGCCTAGACTCATAGAAAACATGGCGTTTCCACATATATGGTTGGCCCAGAATAACATCACAGACATCAAGAGGGGAAACATCACACACTACCTCATCCTTGAAGTGATGGATACCATATGATAGGCAACAGTACTGGTTGACATGAAGATCTCATCCCTGGTGAAGCCACCCGATGTTGTATGGTTGTGGGTGTGGTGTTGTTAACAACCCCAAATGTTTGACGACCTTAGCTGAGATGAGGTTCTTCTGGCTGTCGTTATCAACAATGAAATGCAATGGGGTCCCCTTCACCCACATTTGTGAATGGAAGAGGCGATCCCCCTCTTCAAGATCTACTGGTTCTTCTAGTTGAATTATTGTGGTTGCGATAGTAGTAGTGGGGTTTGCGTCAATGATCTATTTGTTTTCAATATTTTCTGTATCTCATTCCAAATCAGGGTTCGGCTCCATGTCTTTGACCTCAGACACCAATGACTGTTTCGAGCGACATTCATTGGTGTTGTGTCAGGGGATTTTGTGGAAGTCACACCACTTTCCAGTGTCATTCTTTATCTTTCCTTTACCCTTCTTGTCCTATTTATTGGATTGGTTGTCTAGAGGTTGTTGGTTAGGGCCGTCTTTATCGTGCTTTGGTTGTTGCAGATTTGCAGACCCAAATTCCCATTTTTTATGGTGCCTAAATTTCTGCTTGATTTTGATAGCATATCGATAGGAAACTCTCAATGATGAGATGTTTAGGAAATCCATTTCGGTTTGGATGTACCTATGCAGAGCCCCATGGTATTTCAAAACTAGATGTCGCTTAGAGTCTTTGATACGTATATTGGTTCACAAGGTATGGAAAGTATTTGTGAAATCTAACATTGTTTGGCTCTTCTCTTGCCACAGTGTGGTCCATCTCATGTACTGGTCTTCATAGTTATCAAAATGATAGTACTGTTCTTTGACCACATCCACAAAAAAATCCCAAGTGGGATCGACCCCATATATTGGATATTCCTCTTTGTAACTTTGCTCCCATTAAGTTTCCCACCAATGTTTGACACGGGGGAAAGCCTTGAGGAGTGCGAAGGTGATATTTTTCCTGTTAGAAAAGTTTTGAACAGATAAATAACCTTCTAATAGATTTAACCATTTTTCTAGGGCATCCACATCTATTTGACCTTCAAATATGGGAATATAAAATTTAACTTGTACCTTGAAGGGAGATGTTCCTCCAAAACAGTTGCTTGATGAAGATGTTCCTATTGCTATCAGTAGGTGTTGAAGGATGTGTGCAAAATTCTCCATCACTTCGTCCCTCTATCGCACGAGAGCTTGATAAAGCAATAGGCTAATAGAATCTTCTGCTCTGCCATTTTTATTTTATGCTACTATCGAGGGTTTCTTTGGCATGCGAGAGTGATTGTCCTCAAGAGAGACAAAATCGAGACCCAACTGGCTATACTCGAAACTCGTCGGGGACATGTGCTAAAAAATGATCAAGAGCAGCTTGCTTTGATATCACTGATCCAGATTATTTTCGGAATGAAATGAAAGAAGAGAAATTAAAATGAAATACCTATGAAAATTTCCATAAACAGAGAAATACAACAATACTTGATTTCTATTAATGAAAGAATTGTAAAGAGACTGTAAAAACAAAGAGTGCAAGACTCGCTAGAATGGTGGAAGATTTATCTTTTAGAAGAGATGTGACGACTACGCTCATTCGCAAGAATACGATTACAATGAGGCTTTGAAGGCCTTTTTATGATAAACATGAATGCCAAAACCCTAGATATCCAAAAAACTAACCCTAGGAGATGAAACACCAAAAGTCATGTGGGCCCCGTTTGGGTAAGTTAGTACATTAACTTCTCGGGGTCATAACTTTTGCATATGATCTTTGTTTTAGGCGCGTGATATCCCGTTGGAAAGGTATTTTTGCGAAATACACATTATGATTTCAAAATCTAACTCCTTTGATAGTTTGACTATGGCACGCCAAGAAAACACTATTTAGGGCCCCAAAACGGCCCTGGAAATACAAAAATATGTGCTGACATGAAAACATATAACATAAGCCAATTGGATCAGGTGGGAGGCCACCAATATCCACTTGGAAGATGTGTAGGGATTCAGACAACCTCAAAAGTGTAGAACCCACAATTACAAAGAAGTATAGAAGAACACGTTGAACTAAAAACTGACAAGAGGAACCAGTTGGAAGAGGTGGGTGGCCACCAATATCCACATGGATCAAGTGTTAAAGAGTACACCACTAAGCTCATAAATATGGCCATCATGTTGTGTATCTCTCCTAAGAACCCAAATGTGCTGCTCAAGAATCTAGGAATTTTACAAATTCATCTATGGAAGCAAGTGATGTTCTTCAAGTGAAGGACAATGGATGAGGAATTTGTACAAGCACAGTACCTGGAAAACATAGGCCAAAAGAATGGGCATCCAAGTGGTTCTAAGCAGAAAGAGCACCAATAAGCTTCTACGAAGGGCAATAAGAAGTGGAAAGGAGGGAAGGATAAGAAGATGAAAAAAATTGCACATCAGTCCAAGGATCCCATCAACCATTTCAACCATTGCAATATTGATGGCCACACTGAGGAAAAGTGTTGGAAACTACATCTAGAGTTGAACCCAAAGAACTGCAAGAAGGAAGCAAAGAAAAAGAATCTTCTAGCCACAAATTCAAGCAATCAGGTTGAAATTAGCTTAGATGTGGATGAGAATATTTTATGCACATCAATGCAAAAGGAGGTGAATCTAATTAGCCTTCATCACCAAGAAGAGAAGGAGATGACCAAACTCTTCCACATCAAGATTCAGGTCAAGAAGACCAAGATAGGTGCTCTTTTCGATACTGGTTCACATGATAATATCATAGAAACATATATGGTCAATAAGCTTTGATTAGATATTCATGATCATCCTAGCCCCTATCCATTGGTTTGGGTAAACAATGATGTAGATATCAAGGTAACAAAGCAATGCAACATTAAATTTGTTGTAAGTGATTATTTTATAGATGAAGTAAAATTGGACATAGTACCACTGGATGTATGCATAGTAGTGTTTGGAATCCCCTACATGTATATGAGGGATTCTATATTCATTTGGAGAACCAACTAGTATCTCCTCATCAAGGACGATAAATCCTTCATCATCAACGTGGAAAAAGGAAAATCAAAACTTTCACTAGTAAGTTCCAATAAAGCTAAGAAATTGATTAGTTCTAGCAAGAAATATGTTTTATTTTATCTAAGAGAAAATCGGTTTGGTGGAGAGTCATTAAAAGTAAATGCATTCTTGGAAGGGTGTGATAAAGAGAAGAAACATTAGTTGGGGGATTGTTTGCATTCATACAGAGGAGTGTTCAAGTAGCCCAAAGGGATACCACCTAAGAGGGAAGTGGAGCACAAAATCCAATTATTTCCAAACTCCTCCTTGCTGAATATTGGGTTGTATAGATAGTATGTTCTAGAAGCAAACAAAGTAGAGAAGCAGTTGCAGTAGTTGTTGGCGAAAGGTGTGATTTGACCAAGTACCTCACCTTGTGGGTCACCCATCATAATTGTTCCTAAGAAGGATGGGACTTAAAGAATTTGTATCGATTATAGGGAATTGAACAAGATTACACTAAAGAATCGATACCCTCTACCAAGGATTGATGATCTGTTGGACCAATTGCAACATGTCAAGTAATTCACTAAGATGGATTTGAAATCAGGATATCACTAGGTACGAGTAAAAGAAGAAGATACATGGAAGAATGCCTTCAAGACAAGGCACGTTTTGTATGAGTAGTTGGTTATGTCATTTGGTTTATGTATTGCACTAGATACATTTATGAGACTAATGAATGATGTTTTACACGATTATCTAGATTCATTTTCTATTGTCTATTTGGTTGATATATTGTTTTATAGTGCTACCTAGGAGGAGCACATATCACATCTTAAGCAGGTGTTAGAGACCCTGAAGAAGTACCAATTGTTGGACAATATCAAGAAATGTGAGTTTGATCAACAATATTTGTTGTATCTGGGGTATGTGATTAGTGGAGGTGAGCTCAAGATAGATCCCACCAAGATGGAGGCCATCATGAAATGGCCAGTACCTACAAATTTCACATGAGTTAGGAGTTTTTTTGGTGCAGTAGAGTACTTACAGAAGTTCATAGCCTTTTTTGAGAAATACTGCACCACTCCACACAATAATCACGGGCATTAAAATTTTTCAGTGGGGGAAGAATTAGCATAAGTCCTTTGATGAGTTGAAATGAAAAATCATTCAAGCACCAAGGCTCACGCTACCAAACTTACATAATCCCTTCGAAGTGGAGACATATGCAAGTGGGTATGCCATGGGAGCCATCCTGATGCAAGGAGGAAGGCTTGTTTGCTATCATTCTTAAGTATTTCATGAGGGGGTACTCAATCACCCTACCTCCGATAAATATCTTTATGCCTTGGTACAAGCTGTCAAAAAGTGGAAGCACTATTTGATGGGAAACGAGACCATCATCCACATATATCACCAGCCTCTCCAGTATTTTCAAGCCCAAAGTAAGCTACAAAAAATAAGTAATTACAAGTGGATGGGGTTCTTAAATCAATTCATTTGGTCATAAAGTATAAGAAGGGTAGCACAAACCATTTGGAAGACATGCTTTCACGGAAACCCACATCCAAGATTGAAACTTTGGGAACTTTGATGCACATTGAGTCTTTTACCCATGATGCATATAGAGAGGCATACATAGAATATGAAGACTTCAAGGAGGTGTTTCAACAACTACATGGCCAAATTCATATAGAAGAAGATGACAAAAAGGTTGACTATAATTTCTAGAATGGTATACTCTACAATCTCGACAAGCCTTGTGTTCCTAAAGGTGAATGATTGCAACTTATTAGAGAGGCTCACAACTCCAAGGTTGTGGGAAATTTTTGTGTTGGGAAGACAATTGCCAACCTACAAAGGTATGTGTACAGGCCCAAAATGCAAGAAGATGTAGCATGGTGTATTATAGGATGCATACATTTTTGTACCACCAAGCCTAATTACAGGAAGCACGGTCTATACCATACCTTACCGATACCCACTAGACCTTGGGAAAGGATTTCCATGTATTTTGTGGGTGGTTTACTGACCATGTGGAAGGGACATGACTATTTATTTGTGGCAGCTGATAGGTTCAACAAAATGTGCATTCTCGTGCCTTGTAAAAAGATCGTCAAGGGAAAATAAGTAGCAAACTTGTTCTTTGAACAGGTCTGAGTGCACTTTGGGATACCAAGTGGCATAATATTAGATAGGGACACTAGATTTCTCAGTGCCTTATGGACTACTTTGTGGGAGAAGATGGACACTAAGCTCAAGAGGTCTACAATATTCCATCCACAGGAAGATGGGTAGACAAATGTACTCAACATGACTTTAGTGTAACTTTTGAGGGGTTACAATCAGAAGCTTCAGAAAACCTATGATGAAAATATGATCTATATAAAGCACTCTTATAATAGAGCAGTCCACACTTCTAATGGTAAGTCACCTTTTCAAACTTTATTTGGGTATTTTCCACCTTCACCCTTAGATGTTGTATATGGACATCCAGGAGGAGTGTGGGAGGACCTCACAGGAGATGCATTAAAAGCATAATTTTTTTTTGAGAAGATGAGGAAGATCCATTTGCAAGTATAGGAGATGTTGAATAAGTCATAGGAAAAGTAAAAGGATAGACATTACCAACATAAAATAGAGAAAACATTTAGAGTAGGAGATATAGTATGGTTACAATTGAATAAGGAAAGACTACAGGTTCCAAGTAAGAAGATCAAGGCTCTACGATATGGTCCTTTTAAGGGATTGGAAAAGGTGGGAGATAATGCTTATAGACTCAATATAACCCCATAAATGTGCATTTACATAGTAGTGAATGTGGAGAATCTCAATCTCTATGAGCCCTCCATGTTGGATCAAGAGGAGGAGTAGGTCCTACCTTCCATAAAGGATTTAGCACCAGATGCTTAAGAAAAGTTGGTAGAGGACACAGTTTTGAAAAAGAAGTCTAGAACTACAAGACACGGGAAAAATGACCTTTGGTAGATTGGGTTGAAAGGACAACTTCCAGGAAAATCAATGTGGTACTCTAGGGAGAAGGTAGAGGAAAAGTTTTCTCACCTCATTCAATAAATATTTTGGGGACCAAAAGCCTCCCTAAATGGGGAGGTATGATCTAGATTGGATCATTATATTATTTGTCATATACCAAAGTAATTTATGGGTGGAAAAAATGGAGGAATCAACTTGCAGGGATATTTTGGTGGTTGGTCTAAATTTGGAAATTTGGGTCCAAAAAAATGTCTAAAATATTCTGGGGCCGTTTTTAGGCATCAAACGACACTTTTTAATGGTCCAAACCTTACTATGGAGAAATATTATTTATTCTACTTATTTATGGTCCAAACCTTGGTTCATATCCTAACCCCTATTTTGAAAATATGATCAACTATATACGCCTTCATTAAATTTGAAATACATTTTTTTAATGGAAATAGTG
>ML777328.1:1023583-1062296 GCA_009831015.1 Picea engelmannii | reverse complement strand
CCACATTGAGAAGATAGAGCCCCTCCTCTCCACCACACATCACCATTCATTGTCAGGAGCATAGTAGCATTTGTCACACCAGCATGGCCCAAAAAGGATAGCAAGTATTGCTTCATGAGGTAACAAGTCCAGTCTCGTGGTAAGTATAGATTTAATAATTGAATCATTTGAACATGTTGTAAAGGGTCATTTCTTGATTATGGAATTTTTTCTTGGAAATCATAACTTTTTCCTTATTTAACTTTGGTGGTTGACATGGTTTCCTAGTAAGTGGGTAATCCTCGGGGAAATAGTTGCTACTGGGGGGTCTCCTTGAAGGATCATCATACCATTCCGACTCATACTTATGACTTTACACACTTATTTCCTTTTATTTCCTCATATTTTGGGTTTTTGGATTCATTCACCCCAAGAAGGGCTTGTACCTCATTCCATTGGAAGAAGGGGTTGAAGTCCCAGAGGTGTTGTACCTAGCACTTACAAGTCAAGAGCCATAACTTATCCTTCTATATGCTCTCCCTAAGGTCCTAAGAAAAATGAAACTCTTCTCCATAAAAATGAAGTACCTTTAAAATAAAAATGTATCACTTAATGGGGGAATGCATTGCAGTGTCTTTTAATTTCTAGTGCATATGGAATTCAATGTGCTCTAACCTCAAGTGGCATTGTGATCTCATTTCCCTTTATATAATCATCACCTCCTGTATCCTTACCCTTTTTCAGTTTCTTAAGTATGTTGGGCACCCTAGACACCTGCATCATCTTTGGGAGTCTTGGGAAAATGAACTTCTTCAATTGGGGAACCGTTTGGATTTCGGGTCCTATTCATTATCTAACCGTGGTATCCCTTACATGTGTTTAGGTATATTGATTGTCGTTTTCCTCCCTTGTTTCCATAACCTTCTCCTCCTTTGAATATTGAGTAGGCTTCTCATCATTTTGCAATATTTCATGATCAATGGGGACACTTGTATTGTCCACCTGCTCATCATCTTTGGTCGGATCAATGATCTTAGAAGTCTCAGGAACCGTTGCATTATTTTATTTATCCTTCTTGAGACTCTCTTTATTTTCTTTTTATACCTTGGTCTTTTCCAATTCTTCTTTTTCCTTTTGTTCCTCTAGAGCTTTCCTTTGTTTTTCATATAGCTCCTCCTCTCCCTTACTTTGTTCTTCTATATCTTTCCTATTCTTTTCTTCTTATATCCATAAAATCTTGCTTTTTTTTTTTACCTTTTTTACCTTTTTTTCCACAAAGGCACCCATAGATGAGACAATATGAGCCCTTGATATGTCAGGAAACCCATGCCCAAAATTTATAACCCCATCCACCTCATATTCACTACATGGCCTAGAGAGGGTCTTCTTGGGAAACATTCCTTGATTTGGGGATTGGCCTACCCAATAGGGCAACATGAAAACCCTCCCATACCTAAATTTGGAAAATTTTATAAGGTCTTTGAACATTTGTTTAGCTTGAAAAGGGGGGATTTAATGCACATGTTTGGGTGGTTCTTTTATTAAATGTAGCTTACTTGGCATGATACATGTGACTTGTGGACCATTGTAGGGTGTATTTGCTTGTCTTTGTAGGACCTTTCCCGGTGGAAGACATTCATGAAGGGACTAGGCCACTTGGACCTTCATAGGGGCTTGAAATACCTTTGTATGGAAATTGTGCCCCACTTATTGGAGGCCCAAGATGATGAACATTACACCTTAAGAGATGTCCCTAGAACATAATCAAGACCTAGAACCATGAAGAGAGGGGGCTGTCACCTTACTATTCCACAACGTCCCTCTTGGAGAGATTGACGTCACACTTTTAGGAGGATGTTTGGCCTTTGGGTGCACTTGGTGGTGTTGTGGGCTTGAAGCCCCACCTTCTTGCTTGATATGGGGATGATGTGGCACCTTCCTAGCATGGAATATTGGCATTGGGAGGATCATCTTCACACGTGCTTGTTTGGAGGAGAGTTTTATGAGATAGTGTCCCATCATTTTATTATTTTGGTCATTTTGTAGCCTATGCAGGGAAAAAAGAAAAACGATTTGCTAATTAAGCTTTGTAACTTAGGTTTTATCCTAAAATCATGGATTTAATTGTAAAGTGGATAAACTATGACTTGGGTTTCCTCATATAAATATGAGGCAAGTCATTTTCATTTGGATCATAACTCATCACTTGATAATTCTCTCTTGGACTGAAATTTCGTCCTCTTTGGACAATTCTCTCTCTCTCTCTCTCTCTCTCTCGTGAAATGGATGAAATACATGTTATTTGGAGTTCTAAAGGCTAGCAACTTTTCTTGGTGGTATTTATTCAGAAATTTGTGTATGGTATCTTGGTAGCAAGGGGTTATTGCATGCTATCTCTTGTATTTTGGTGATTATTTCTACAATTTATTGTCATTTTACTTGTTAAATTTAAGAAATATATCTTAAACCCTAGGAAGATTAAAAGGACTCACACCCTCCACCAAGGTTTATTTATTTTTCTATTGAAGTGTATAAGGCTTACAACAAGAAGTAAGAGGAATTACACCCTTGTTGCAAGGCTTAGCTAAGGTTTATTTCTCTAGGAAGTAAGAGGGTTTACACCCCTAGAGAAACTTCAAACCCTAGTTTATCTCGGATTTTAAGATAGACGACTTGGACGGAGTGTTGTTGGGTTTTATAAGGGATTAACTCTCAACAAGGATATCTTCTTCCTCTTTGTATAACTTGTTTTCAAAGAAAGAAACTGTTACAGACCTAACCCCTCACGTAGGTAGAAAAATATATTTCCATGTAATAAAGGTCAATATTAATAATGCCTAGCAATAAGGAAGAATAATTCCAATGTAAGAAGACATAATAGAAGCTTCCGCTTCTAGAAGGATATTCCTCTAGATGGTTCTTTTGATAGACATATTTAGTATAAATAGGATTCAAGGGTATGCACTTTTTTTTCTTGGATATTATTGTAATAGAGCTCTGCTCTTCTGGAGGTTTCTCCCTCGAAGAGGCAAGTGAACATTGCTCTCAGTAATCGAAGTGTTCTTTCTGGTATTATTTTGGCATCATTTTGGTATTGTTGTGCTGTTGTCTAGTTATATTGTTGTTCATCTACCATTTCTAGCTATTGTTACGAGGAAAATATATCTATGGCTAGGGGTAAACCACAACAGACAAAAATGACTGCAGAAATTAACTCTACTCTCAAGTATGCTATATAAACAAATATGCTAGCAAGACAAGATAAAAGTCCTACCTCGTCCAACCGTTCGATGAAGTCCATCGTTGAGCACTTGACCCAAAGCAATATACCTGCAACTAGTCCTCAACAACCAAGCAGTGCAAGCATATGGTGATAATATATGATGTTATCACATTCAATAGCGTAATCCATCAACATTCATAACAAATACACCCATGGAATAATAATTCAAATATTTTCAAGATGTTAGTTGGACGAGAAAAGAGTACTTCTATTAAGATATAATCAAAATAAGTGAATGAGTTACAGACTTCCGTGTCGGCACGGTTCAAAATCGAGAAACTAAGTTCCTTCTAGATGGGCCTCCACCACTTCAATCCTCCACCAAAGGCAAGCTCATGTAAGAGATACAATGAAGTTCTCAATCAATAAGCGAAGAGCTTGGGGGTTGAACAATGTGTTCAAACTTAAAGGATAAAGGGATGCATACTCAATGTGAAGTCAATAATTCTTCCAAAGTAACTTTTCTCTCAAAGTTGAATTCTTTCTCCTCTTTTCAATAGCTTGGATTTGGCCCATTTATAGCCTTGAAGTGGAACTGAAGGGCCGATTCAGAACATTTCCAGTATATGGAAGGCCAAGGATCATTGATCTCATGACATGACATGGAACCCGACACCATTTTTCAATTTTGGGCACATTTTCCGATGTACGCTCAATGTATTGGTGCAACCTGCATATACTCATGTTGTATAGTAGGCAAGGTGTGTATATGTGAAAAAATTATATTTTTAGCTATGGGATTTGTAAAAAGCAAGTCTACATAGGGAAATGGAAAAAGGCCTTCTGTGCAAGATTGCATGGGGTAAGGAAAATATTTATATAATAGATGCCCCCTAATGTGTGAGGTCAAATGAGTATCTGCGATGGCCAAAATACATTATAAAAACCCATAAGTGGACTAATGGGGACCTAGATGGAAGAACTAGTTTCTCATTAAAATTTGTACTGACTTTGCATACATGGCTGCTAATTTGAATTACGCTGCAGATCCATGTGAAAATATACCAAACAACTGTCCATGGCCATGAACAGGAAAATGAAAATGCGGTTACATGCCAAAGGTTTTCATAGTCACGAACAAGGCCCAGTAAAATCAATCTCAAAATCAATTTGAAGATATTTGTATACAATGGAGTACAATCTGATCTCCCATGATCACTGAAGTCACACAAGTACTATTCTAATGAAAAGGTAGCACCAGCTCAGAAAAAATGTGACTACGAACTGATGTCTTCAAGTCTTCTACACAATCCGCCAAAGGTGAAATTCTACGTCATGTGAATAAATGAGTTGAGGTCGAACACAATGAGACTTCGTTTGATTACCGGTCATTGAGTTATACCATTAACAAACACGAGACAACCTACCAATGATGAAAGTAGGTATCAAGGAACCAAGTACATTCTTACAAGTGTGAATAAGGGAGTCAGGGTTGAACACTTGAATAATTCATCGATCAAGAGACATTGATGTATTCCCAACTGTCGATGGCGAGAGAACCTGCCACTAATGAATGCAAGCCTCTAGGTCTCGTTTCCAGAATAGATGAGTTGAAGTCGATGGAAGGAGACCCACTGAAAGGAGAGCATTAAGGCATCTCTTATCATTCAACACAAGGTACAAAGCAGGAGCTTGATGATTTGGAGGAAATCAGACAAAGAACATGTTCCCAAACCAACAACCTTGTGCATTTTTCGCGTGTGCCAAGTGCAAGCGGAACACGAAAAATAACCTATAAATAGCTGCCAATGAGGAAAACTACTGAAAAAGGTGACGAAACCACCAATAAGGCTAATGAAATCCAAGACACTGCACAAATCCCAATGTGTGAATATATGTCTTGCCATAAAAAATAAGGGAAACCACCCAATCAACAACCAATGATGAAATGTCGAGTGTTGGGTTCAAGGTTACCTACCAATGAGGAAAGTAGGACCATGGTGCGTAATAGGACTACAAATTCGTGTGATTTTGAGACAAACTAAGGGTATGGACGACATGCAAAGTCAAGAGTTATGAGGAATGGATGACACAAGTTGATAGACATCCTTTGAACTAGAGCATGAGACATATGGAAGACTCTGGCAGCATAGAATCAATGATGAAACCATGAGATGCAGGAGGAATCAATCAAACTCTCCATAGCGACTGGAAGAGTAACCAGTTGGGGGAGTAAACTCTTTGTAAAGAGCTCAGTGTCCTAAGGCCATGCTAAACCCAAAATTATGATGACAAGTGGACTCAAGAATTTTGTGCTCTATTCAAAGGCAACACGACTGCTACCAATATAAGATAATACTCCCTTCTCGCCCATCTTATTTTGTTTTTTCATAGTCAAATGTATGCTATGATATAGAGGAGGAAACAAGCGTCACAAGTAAGAAAAACTGGTTCCAGCAGTGGAACATACCTATGCTCAATGCAAGGAGGTGCATGCGGGAGATGGACACTCGGGGGAATGTTCCTTTCTGGGTATAGGGTGTCAAGTTGAAAAGGATATAAACGAGGCTCTACTTGGTTGAGGATGAAAAACTGCTGAGGAAAAATGGTTTATAACACAAAGAGAGAACCAGACATAGGCTCAATACTGCAAGCAAGGGCATGAGATGCAATCACAACTTAATGCCAAAAACTGTCATTTTTCATAATATTCGTCTACTTGGTTTGAAAAAAAGATAAAATTGTACCAAATAAATGTCCTTTCAAATCCAATTTACGAGTGTGAAAGAGACAAGTTCACTCGACAATCTTTTCGCTTTTTTAAAACGAGTCGGAAAAGAGCTTAAATCAAACTCGCCTGGGAGTCCTCTAGGTATAGGTCGACATGTTTATGAGTGAGAAATGAGGCTCAACATAAATTCATGTATTAGTTGTAAGGGACTCCCGGTCCTACGGAAAAAATCTCTACATGGGCACTAAAATGGAGTAGAGGATCTAACCAGGGTACCCATGTTTGGTAAGTCTCTACCATTTGATAACGACATGTTGTGTAGCAGATGGAGGGTTTTGCGTCACTAAAAAATGGGTTCGTTCCTAAGGCATATGCGTGACTATTATAGGACAATGCAAATGTGTATGATGGAATGGATACCTATCCTATATGTTGGGTAGTGAAAATACATGTCCGTAGTTATGAACGGTCAACATAACGCTAAAAACCGCAAGAATCCCTGGAGAAAAATACAAAAACCAACTCAATACACTACTGTATTAGTCCATTAGGAGAAAATACGATATGAAACTATGTAAAGTGGGTAAAAATGACTATAAATAGTAACAAAAACCAAATTTTACTATGCCATTTGATTTTTTTACCCAAATAGTGAATTTTGGACCAAATTACCTCCGATCTTCAACTAGTGATTGTGGGAGCATGGAGTGATGGAATTAGTGATTGTCTAGACTAGGTGATTCCTCCTCCCCTCCTCTTCCTTTCTAGTGGATTGAATTTTCTATTTAGGTTTCATTTTTTAAGTTATTTAAGGCACAAATTAGAGTTTTAGGTGTACGAAGGCTACCATTCATTGAGTCGCATATACGTGTGATTATACGCGGTTGTCTAAAAGACACCTAATGTATACTCAACCCTATACATGAATGTGAATGTATCATCCCACGTACATATCCATAAACAAAGTTTTTGATGGTTGCTAACTCAAAAAGTGATGTTTCTCTGGTAGGATAGTGCTAGAATGGAGGGAAAGGGAACATGAGGAGGTAGATGCTGCTATGGAAAGAGATCCAGGGGCCCAAATGGCCTTGAAAATATACGGTTTGTATAATTTTTGGGCACTCAAAGGGATGAGGGCCCAAATGAGGTTGCTACAATTTCTCGTGGATTACTAAAATATAGACAATGAGAGTTTCAACCTTGATGGGCAACCATTAAGGATTTAAGTCGAGGATATATATTTCTTGATGGGGTTGTCACGTCGAGGTGAGGTGGTGAACCTCAAAGCCTGGGGATATGGGAGCAGTATGAATACAGAAGAGTACATAAAATTTCATTGTATAGCAGGGATCGAGAAGGTCGAGAGTCAACTCCCCATCCGAGCGATAAACAATCTAAGCCTCAAGATTGTTGTCCTCGTTTTGACCCAGATCACAGGATTGGCTTCGTTGCACCGGGAATCGAGGCTTCTTATGTTCTACTCCATAGAGTGTTTGAGACCCATGGTGTACGATTGGTGCACCTTGCTATTGGCTAATATGAAGAGCCAATTGATAGAATGCAAACAAGGTGACAAGAGGAACTTTGGGTTTGCATCTACCTTATGTAGATTTTTCTTCGAGCAGTTTCCAGGTTTGGGATCTAGATTTGAGATCATTCCTCGAGGACCTCATGATCCATCCATGGCACGATGGACTGAGGTGATGAGACGACATGGGGGAGGTAGGGTGCCCACACCGTACAACGATGATATCTTTTACCGGTGGAGATGGCAGGTCATTGCTTTGGATGACTACCCCTATGCAGGGATCGACTTCATAGGGGACCCTGACATGCCATTGCCACCAGAAACTGCCTACGGGGACATAGGTATCTCAATTTTTTTAAATATTTCATTTTTTTGTATTTTTGTATAGGAAAACAAAAATATTTTTGGATTATGTTTAAGTACTGGTGGGCCCCAACAACTCCCCCTATATTTTTACAAAATTTAAAGGCCCCCCCCATTCGAATCTTGATAATTATAATGAGCTACAGAATCAACCTTTTCAAATAGTTCCATACCTTGGCTTGCTTTGAGACAAACTTAAGACATTCACTATATTTTGAGACATTCATTACAAGAGTATATGTCAAAAGTTAGAAACGAGTATAAAAATCTCAATTTAAACAAAACGTTAATTTTTATCAAATGTTTACTTTCGTTTAAATTATGATTATGTGTTCATTCTTTTGCTCATTAGCAAGTTTGACTATTTTGAATAATGTGTTCAATACTTCATCAAATAATATCTTGGTTTCTTTCTCATTTTCATGAAATCATTTGGTGATGTTAATTAATTAAATTCTTTTTTCATTTTGCATCTCATTTCAAAATAATAATAGTCAAAGAATTATCTATCATTTGTTTGATTTTGTGAAAAACTAAAATTAATATTTTTTCTTCATTAACTTGAAGCTTCTAGAATTAAGATTATATTTGAAAGGAAAATATAAACAATGTTTGTTTAGAACTTATAGTTAGTTTAAATTTATTTTTGATTTTTCTAGATTTTTGTTTTATTCACAATTTTTAGGTTATTAATTTAGGTTTCTTTTTGTTTCACAGGTTTCTATTATCAAATATTTGATACAGATCTGATCATGGCTTGATTTTATTATCCAAATACGTTCAAGATGATTGATCCAAAAATAATTTTGGATTGCTACAATTTTTTTTATGAGCAACAACAGATAAAATTTGGAAAGACGTCAAGATCAGATAGACGATTTTGCAGAACTGATTGCAGCCAAACCGTGAGGAATTAGAAGAAACTGTTGAAAACCCAGAACCAAAATGGACCCATTTACCTTCCACATAGATATTTTCCCAAACAAATGGACGATTTGAGAGATATTTGGGTCTCTTTTAGAGACAAATTTCAGGTGGAAGAAATTAATAGTGATGCCGAGACTGTTCATTCATTTTATAAATATATGAGAAAGATTAGAGCCAAGAGATCGAAGAATTGGAGAGGAGGATTTTAATCCTTTCTCTTTTGTATATTATTTCTTTTGTAAACTTTTTATTTCTTTTCAAATGGAGTAATGGATGGCTGGAATCTTTGGGAGAATGGACGAATATTTTCAAAAAAGAATATGGAATTCCAGGTTGCTTAATGGCTTTTGTCCTGTAAGTAAAATGG
Organism: Picea engelmannii; assembly: GCA_009831015.1. Taxonomy (NCBI): domain Eukaryota; kingdom Viridiplantae; phylum Streptophyta; class Pinopsida; order Pinales; family Pinaceae; genus Picea; species Picea engelmannii. Next base: position 1,053,178 of record ML777328.1, on the reverse strand, counting down.
TTTTATTTTCATTATAATATATTCATATATTTGAATAATTGATTATGCATTGATTTAAATAGATTTAGTCTTTTTTATCAATACATGGTTAATTATTATCATTTATGTATTAATTTTTCCAATCTTTAAAGTCTATTATCTAGAAAAATTCTTCCAGGACTACAGAATGGACAAGTGATTCCAAAAACTTAATAGAACGACATATATGCATTTTGGATTTAGCCTTTTGTTTATAATGTTGTTATTAATGTTTTTTTAATCCTGTTACATGTGCAGGTTTGATATCTTTAGATTAAATGGTCTGTGATGTGTAGGAGGTTTATATTATAAATACCATCTATCATTTGCTTCATCAAAATACAAATGTTGTGATTATATCTTCGATTTAAATAATGAGATTTATCTTTGAATTTTAAATTGAATGATAAAATGCATAGATTGCTTCCAGATTTATCTTGCTGTAATCATGTATAATTATGAGATCACAGGTTTATGTTTGTGTTTTCTTTTCTGTCATTAAAACCTAAGATGCCAATACATGTTCTAAATTTATTTAGAACAATCATAAGGTTCATTGCAGATTTCTCTCTTGGATATGGTAGTTGGATGTTCACCACTCATGCAGATGCTTGGATACACCTCACTAATTCACTGATAGGATAGCTTCTTTGTATTTTTCTGTCATTTACATATCATTGAAACTAGAATGTATGGTTCAACTTTGACTATCCACATGTTCATGTTTCATTAACTTTTTTTTGCAAGATTCTTTAAATTTATAAAAGAAAAACAATAAATATTTTTATGTGTTTTCTTTATCTGCTTCCTAGAAGTAATCATTTTTCACATCGATTTTCATAAGTTTTGATTAAAACTTGCAGCTTGTAAATCATGTAAATAAATGAGACTTGTATATGTTCTGCTTAAATACAACTACTATAGTTACATTTGAATACATGTACATATATATAGTGTGTTTAGTAATTAGTTAGTTATTTCTCTCTTTTATTCGTTTCTTTTAGGATTCTTAGATTGGCTAATGGAGCCATTAAACCCGTCAGAACGAGTTACACCAAACGGCTTGGGTTATTTAGACAACCCCGGACCGGACTCACTCTTCCAGTTTATGGACGGTCAATTTCGCCCATCAACAAGTACTAACTAGACACATGTGTGATGCAGACGTAGGTCCGCGATAGCTGGATGGGCTTCCCCGAAATCGTCGGAGGCACTGAGGAGATGAGGCAGCAGGAGGAGAAGTAGAGATAATCCTTCAAAATGTATAGGGAAACCTGTCTCATTTGACACATAAGATTCTGATGGTTTAGGTAGAGTATCTATGAGAGGCCATGCAATGACAGGTGGTTGGCATGCCCAGAGCTTGGGTGTGACTCTTTCGTCTTCTTGTAAATGTCATAGTTTATTATCATGACACACATCCGACGCCACAGGAATAGATGTCATGGATTTTTTTATTATCGGTTGTATATGTGTGTTGAGGGTGTTGGCCCCAATTTTGTACTATAAACATCATATTTTTTGAAATATATATAAAACATGGTTCTTTGGATTTACTTATATTACAATGTGTACATTGATGAAAATGTTTTCTTTGCTTTAGTTATGTGACAAATGCCAATCTAAAAGTAAATTAACATAAGCATCATATACATAATTAGAACTCCTAGGTATGTGATGATAAGTAATAAAATCAAACTGTTGTTCTAAAAGGCGTACCCGAAGGAATCGTTGGAGTAATGTAGGATCCCACACATGGTAACTACTGTTCAATTGACATACTAATAACTGGGAATCCAGACGAACCTCCAAAGAGATAATACCATGTGAAATGGCATCACAAAATTTTTCTATAACGACGCTATATTCGACCACATTATTCGTGGATGGCCCTAGGAATACACCACCTGAAGACACCAGTAGAACCTTGGGTGAGTAAACCACCCAAGCGGTGGAAGACATATTCCATGTATGACGACTGGATCCATCTGCAAATCCTAAGTAGACTGAAGACTCTGTTGATATCTACGAACCAATAGAAAACTCGATAGGCAAGATGAAGACAAAAAATAAATGGAAAAGATATATATACTAAATTACATTAGTATACAAAGAGTTACACCCAAGCTTGGGGTTCAAGTGTAATATCTTTTCAAGTAGAGCCCATTCCTAGGCTCGACCAACATGTTCCCTTGATAATCTTCTAATTCATAGGATTCTTTTTCTAAAACACATTGCACAATATAGGGACCGTGCCACATGGGTTTGAAATTTCCTTCCCCCAACAGTTCTTTGGCTTGATCATATAAAAGGATCAAGTCACCCTTAGCGTACAACCGAGGAAATACAGACTTATCGTATTGGACCTTGACATGTATTTTATTTTCTTCGATAGCCGTAGAGGCGTCTCGACATTGCTTGTCAAGGCTCTCTAGGTGTACGAGGCGTCACTCGAGATCAGAAGTGTGAGGGAGGAGTGCGACTGCCAATAAAAGAGAATGGATTTCACATTCAATAGGTAATATCGACTCCACACTATGTACTAATTGGAAAGGAGAAAATCCGGTGGCAGTATTCACCGAGATTTGGTATGCCCAAAGTGCGGGATATAGCATAATATGTCAATTAGATTTGTTTTGTCCGACAGTTTTCTACAAAATGGTCTTGAGAGACTTGTTGATAGCCTCTACCTGTCCATTTTCCTGGGGGTAGTAAGGGGAAGAATGACCATGCTTAAACCCCAACTTGGATGCTAGTTCTTCCATCATTTCATTCTGAAAGTGACTGCCATGATCAGTGACAATCTCACTTGGGATATCGAATCTAGTGATAATTTGATTTAATATGAAGAAGGCGACAATTTTCCCGTCGGATTTAACTGTAGGTGTTAGCACTCAATTTTTCCAGTACATTTTGAGAGCGTTTTCAACATATTTATGTTGAAATTAACAAATCCCTTTGAGTGTTTGCCAATATCTTGACCTCTAAATTTCCCATCAAGTCTTGATAGATTTAATGGGTCATTTTCCCCAGAAATCCTTTGGTCACGCCTTCTTAACCTGCATTCCAAAAAACACAATAATTATTATCATTTTTCTAAAACCCTAGTTTTTGTCATTTTAGATTTGCAATTGTAATTTTTAACAAATAAAAAAAAGGGTGTGTTCTTCTAATCCTATGCTAATACCATATATAAATTGCATATTCCTATGTCTACAGGCCTCTTGGGTATTATGACTTTATTCAAAACTTGGAATAGTCCACATGCCCAATTCACAAGTCGACACACAAAGCCAGTCCACGAGTCAAGCTATGAGACAAACCATGAGTCAAGCCACAGATCACCAAAGCGCAAGCGTCAAACTCCATACTCCTCTTGCCTCATCGATTATATGTCATGGGCATGGGTGCATATCAAGTTGATAAGATTATAAATCTCGATACATGTGGGATTATACTCAACAAATAAACAAAACGCAGATACAAGTGCCAGATCGATGATACAAGTGCCATCTTTTCAAATATCGAGGGTCTCGTTTCACCAACATGCCAAGAAGACAAATGAGTTGTTGGTGCTGAGTGATTGCAGGTGTTGAGTTGTTTTCAACTACCAAGTTCAGGCATCGATGTTTGATGTTTACCATTATACGACAAGTGCCAAGATTTTTGTAAATAGTCTATGGATTAGCTTCTCGAGGAGTTCATTATTTACATCGTCCCGGGGACACTCTTCAAGATGTTGGATTTCTGCTTCTTCCAGAACTTAGGCAAGATAAAGAATATATTACTGCCTAGTCCTAATTATCACTATCGTGAGGGGTCTAAACTTGCTCGTTTTCCTCGTCCTGTTGGTATACTTGAAGTACTATTGATTAATTTTCCACATGGAGTGATATCTGGTTGTGAAGACTTGATTTTTTCAGCACATATGATCTTCACATTGGTTTTTGTACTAACGTATAAGAAGTATGGAACAAAAGGTGGATTAAACAGATAACTTGGTTGGTGGCTAGTATTTTAATCCTTTTGATTATAGCTTCTTGTAAATACTACACAATGGATGTTGTTGTTTCCTGGTATACCATGAATTTGGTGGTCTATTTTGTGGATCAACAACTGTTTGAAGAAGGAACAGAACGTTTAGGTCATGGTGGTTCAGTACCCTTATTTCATATAAATGGTAGATACAAAGAAAACATAACTAAAGAAGAGCATCATAAAGCCCATGAATGGCAATTCAGGGGACTCACCTGACTGGAGACAGAGGTCCCAGGTGAACGGGAAAGTATTAGAGGATGGAACCCCATTCTTAATTAAATTGTTATGAACGAGACTTGATCTAAATTAACACTAATTATCGAGCACTTGGGATAAAATTTTGAAACAAACACCTGCAAGAAACACAATAGGGGTTAACGTTTAGTGCCAAACTGCAACCATCATTCCTTGGGACATGCTCAGACAATTTCCAATTGCAAATCACTACAGAGGCTTGATGTTTTGAAAGATCAGAGCCAGTGAAAATCAGCATGAGGAAGCTCCCATTTTAGAAACAAGTGATTTGTTTCTCGAAGATATAGAATCTAACACATCAAACACAGACAATGTAATGCAAAACCATGAAAGACAAGTGGTTCATCATGAACATTTGGGTGCTACGAAATCAGTGGTGCGCTACGGAATTTTTGGGTGCTACCAAAAGATCAGTTACAGAGGGCATTAAAAGGTGGCAGAGTTTTCCAATTTTCAGGCAACATCTTTGGTACTCGAGACAATTCGAGCAACACCTTTCTACTTATAATGTTTTTTGTTTAACTAGTTCCTAGGAATTAGTTAGTGTTTACATGTGTCAGTCCTTGTAACAATTATTCTATTATTATAGATAATGATTGATGAATCGAGTCTTGAGGGCTGAGGGCATCTCTCTCTCTATATGTACATGTAAAGGGATACAGACAGAGAGGGTGAGGCATGAGAGTAGTGCTCTGTTTGGCTGTAGCTTTCATTTTCAATTTAATAAAACAATGTAGAGGCATGGTTTTTCTAGATCATAGATTCTTCTGATGTTGTTTACAGAGTTTGTCTATTTCTTAGTTTCAATACCATTTCATATTATCTTATTATCATTCCTTCTCGATTTGTAACTGATTTTGGAATGGAATTCATCCTTTTTTTTAGATGCTCTGTTGCAGGACTGGTTATAGATTGTTTCTTGCAGAGAACTGAAGGCCCATAACGCATCCTTTGTTAGATTCTCTATCCCAACAGTCTCTTTCCACTGATTTATACAAGGAACTCACTCTTTGCTAATTTCTCTTTGTAGTTTGATATGTTTTCTCTCTATTCTGTTGTCATACACTCATGAATCCTTCTCTATGTAAACATTTTCTACCTCGCCTCTGTTCCATTGATTTCCATTGCCGAACACTCATATTATTTGCATGATCATTTGAATCCATTCCTAATGGACTACCTTCCATGCCCCACTCACAAAACCTAAAAAACCAAATTATCCAATCAATCATTTTTATTTATGATGTGCTAGGCTTGCACTTGAGTAGTCTGAGAGCAACTTATAGTGCTAACATTTTGGCGCCGCTGTCGGGGAACGGAAGTGAAGATATTTTACCTGGGAGAACAACATAGATACGACTTTGATGGCAAACAAAGGAAGGATGCAGAATTGACTGTAGAAATCTTCCTGGTGACTCCACGATTAAAGACTCCACTTGGGAGGATCTGGTTGACAGAAAGATGAAGGGTCTGAATTCTAAATCCAGGTATCAGTTCATTAGTATTCTACATGAACTTTTGTTATTCTTTATTAGCTTTTTCATGCTTTTCTCTTCACATGTCAAGAGGATTTTTTTTTTTTTTTATTCCGATGATCATCAACCTACCTTCATATATCCAACCTTAGAAGAGGAAATCTTGCAGCCTTATGTTGTTGATGTTGATCCTATATCCTCATCACAACCTGTTCCTAAAGATGAGTTCTACATTCCAATTTCTCCTGAATCAGATAGTTCCTGTGACTTTTTGGAGGTTGTAATTGATTCAAAACCTACTCAGACTTCAACACCTTTTGCCTTAACTTCTGAACTTTGTCATCAACTTGTTAACTTTTGTGATCAACTCACTGCTTGTCAAACTAAAATTAGAATGAATATGTTCAAGCCTTTAAGGCTGCCCTATCTCCTTCATCCTTATCCTCTTGACTGCCTTGAGTATCTTCCCTGGTTTTCTGGAGAGGATCATGTCTCTGCTAAGGGTCATTTAGGGGCCTTTGAGAATTTTGTTGATCAATTCGAGATTGTTCATGATGATGTGATCATGATATTGTTCTCTAAGTCTTTGTTCAAAGATTCTTTTATATGGTTTAAAGGTCTGAGAGTTGATTCCATTGGTTCTTGGATCAAGTTGTCTAATAGTTTTTTGAAGCATTGGGGTGAGAACAAATCTCTTGATTTGTATCTCGCTGATTTTTATGCTTTGAAGAGAAAGGAGGACGAAGATTTGCATGTCTTCAATTGAAGGTTATACAAAATTTATCATGATATGCCTTTGGAGATCCGACCTACAGAGACTGCAACCATGGTATATTATGTTATGGGTCTGCATTCAAAGCTTTCCCTTCTCCTGTTAGAAAGGAAGTCTTCATCCTTAAGACAGTTGTTTGATGATGCAGAAGGAGTGGAGGAGAACATTCGTGCCTCGAGGGGGATCCGAGATCAAGATTGTTTTGAAAATCTGCATGCACATGAACAAGGAAAATGTCAGTATGGTTCAAATTTTGAACAGGAAGGTTATGGATGTGAAGCAATTTTGGAACAACAACAAGCAGATGAGTTTATTTCCGATTGTGAATTGGATTCTTTAGTGTTTGCAGATGTTTCAATGGACTGGTATGCATGTCAAATTCTTGAAAATGAAATAGTTGATGACTGCATTAACAACTACGTGTTTCTATCTGGTCATAGTCCTTGTGATTTAAAAACTTCTTTGTCATCATCTTATGATCATTATTCTGAAGAGGGAAAGACTACCATTTTTGATGATCACAACTTGCTCTCAAGAGAACAAGAAATTCATCAGTCTCCCAACAAAGAGGCTATCATAGATGTGTAGGTGTTTTCCATAGATCAATACATTTCTGAGCTTGGTTTTAAAGATCTGGTGGCAGCCTTCATGGAATCATACATTTCATAGAACTTGAAAATTTTAGATTTCCTTAGCTCACCAATGTTTCCGAGTGAGTATGGTTTCCTGAACAAGTTTTTATTACTGCTATTATATTTTAGACATCATCTATTGATCGATGGTATATATGATATTATTTCAATATTGAAGTTGCTTGGATGGCTGTTATGGAAGTCATCCTTTACTTAATCAAATTGCATACCTGGTTAGAGTAGGGTAGTGCAATGAATAAGCTCTTTTCCCGAGCATTTATTTTCTTTCAGTTTGTAGTAGAAGTAGCAGTCAGTGTGTTAGGATAATGACAGTTTTTGAAGGTTTCCAGAGGATCAATTTCACAAGCCAGATGATTCCATAGCCCAATGATAAAGGCGACTGGAACTACTAGTTTCTTGGAGCCTTGTAGGGAGGACTCCATCCCAATTGGAGCCAGTTGTTAGCGCTTAATTTTTCGAGTACATTTGAGAGCGTTTTAAGCATATTTATGTTGAAATTATCAAATCCCTTTGAGTGTTTGCCAATATCTTGACCTCTAAATTTCCCATCAAGTCTTGATAGATTTAATGGGTCATTTTTACCAAAAATCCTTTGGCTATTCCTTCTTAACCTGCATTCCAGAAAACACAATAATTATTATCATTTTTCTAAAACCCTAGTTTTTGTCTTTTTAGATTTGCAATTGTAATTTTTACCAAATAAAAAAAAGGGGTGTGTTCTTTTAATCCTATGCTAATACCATATATCAATTGCATATGCCTAAGTATACAAGCCTCTCAGGGCTTATGAATTTATTCAAAATTTGGAAGAGCCTACAGGCCCAATTCACAATTCGACACAGAAAGCCAGTCCACGAGTCAAGCTATGAGCCAAACCATGAGTCAAGACACATATCACCAAAGCGCAAGCGCCAAACTACATAATCCTCTCGCCTCATTGATTATATTTCATGGGAACGGGCGCATATCAAGTTGATAAGCTTCTAAATCCCGATACATGTGGGATTCTACTCAGCAAATAAACAAAACGCAGAGACAAGTGCTAGATTGATGATACAGGTGCCATGTTTGCAAATATCGAGGGTCTCGTTTCACCAACATGCCAAGAAGACAAATGAGTTGTTGGTGCTGAGTGATTATAGGTGTCGATTTGTTGTCGACTACTAGGTTCATGCATCGATGTTTGATGTTTACCATTATACAACAAGTGCCAGGATTTTGCAAATAGTCTATGGATTAGATGCTCGAGGAGTTCATTATTTACATAGTCCTGGGGACACTCTTCAAGATGTTGGATTTCTGCTTCTTCTAAAACTTGGGAAAGATAAGGAATATATTACTTCCCGATCCTAATTATCACTGTCATGAGGGGTCTAAACTTGATTGTCTTCCTCGTCGTGTTGGTATACTTGAAGTAATGTTGATTAATTTTCCATGTGGAGTGATCTATGGTTGTGGAGACTTGATTTTTTCAACACATATGATCTTCACATTGGTTTTTGTACTAACATATCAGAAGTATGGAACAAAAGGTGGATTGAACAGATAGCTTGGTTGGTGGCTGTTATTTTAAGCCTTTTGATTATAGCTTCTTGTAAATACTACACAGTGGATGTTGTTGTTGCCTGGTATACCATGAATTTGGTGGTCTACTTTATGGATTGGCAGCTTTCTGAAGAAGGAACATAACATTCAGGTCCTGGTGGTTGCCTATAAATGGTAGATACAAAGACAACATAACTAAAGAAGAGCATCATAAAGCCCATGAATGGAAATTCAGGGGACTCACCTGACTGGAGACAGAGGTCCTAGGTGAACGGGAAAGTACTAGAGGATGGAAACCCCATTCTTAATGAAATTGTCATGAACGAGACTTGATCTATATTAACACCAATTATCGAGCACTTGGGATATAAGTTTGAAACAAAAACCTACAAGAAAAATAATAGGGGTTAACGTTTAGTGCCAAAGTGCAGCCATCAGGCCTTGGGACATGCTCAGACAGTTTCCAATTGCAAATCACTGCAGAGGCTTGATGTTTTTAAATATCAGAGTGAGTACAAATCATCATGAGGAAATTCCCATTTTATAAACAAGTGATTTGTTTCTTGAATATATAGAATCTAACATAGCACAGGCAACCAATGCAATGCAAAACCATGAAAGACAAGTGGTTCATCATGAACATTTGGGTGCTACGAAATCAGTGGTGCGCTACAGAATTTTCGGGCGCTACCAAAAGATCAGTTACATAGGGCATTAACAGGGGGCAGATTTTTCCAGTTTTCAGGCAACATCTTTGATACTCGAGACAATTCGAGCAACATCTTTCTACTTACAATGTTTTCTGTTTAACTAGTTCCTAGGAATTAGTTAGTGTTTACATGTGTCAGTCCTTGTAACAATTCTTATTTTTTTAGAGACAAATATTGAAGACTCGAGTCTTGAGGGTTGAGGGAATCTCTCTCAATATATGTACATGTAAAGGGATACAAACAAAGAGGGTGAAGCACATGTGTAGTGCTATGTTTGGTTGTAGCTTTCATTTTCAGTTTAATAAAACAATGCAGAGGCATGGTTTTTCTAGATTAGAGATTCTTGTGATGTTGTTTACAGAGTTTGTCTATTGCTTAGTTTTAATACCATTTCATATGATCTTATTATCATTCCTTATCGATTTGTAACTATTTTTGGAATGGAATTCATCCTTTCTATTAGATGCTCTATTGTAGGTGTTATACACAATTTTGGTCATTGTGATGATGTTATGATAATGTCATGATGATGAAATATCAAGCTCTTCCATAAGAACATTTTCCTGAGAAAGGTTGCACTTATCAGTTTCCAGAAATCATATTTTAAAAGATAGTTCGCAGGCTGCTTATATGGTCACCTGCGAGAATACCTATTTCTCGCATGCTGCTTCAAGCTTGGGTGCGAACTTCTCGCACTGTACTCAATGCTAGGGTGCGAACATGATCTTAAAGAAGGAAAATGGATAAGTTCTCAATCCTTCTAGAAGGGAATCTTCTATAAGGATGAGTTGGCTCTCGAATGGTTGGCAAAATACTGACTTTCCAGATATATTGGTATCATTCCCTATCCAAGTAACTAATGTGTCTTCTCCTATATATTGAGAAGATTGCTCATGGAAAAGGTTAATCATAAGCAATCTAGTAAGAGATTGATTGGAGAATTGTTAGAAGCCTGTATGGAGAACTGATGCTACAACAACAAGAGACTACAGCAAGGTCATTTCAAGTGGTTGATTTTCTTCATGCATGAGCAAGTGTGTGTGTCAGAGCTAGGAGCCATCGAAAGGAGACCTATGACATCAAGGCTCAGGTTGTAAGTTTCTCTTTCAATTAATCAATACAGTAATATGTCCCTTTCCCATAAAGATGATATCTCTTTATTATATGATTCCTTGATCACATGTATAGACTAGCTATTGAATACATTAATCTGCCCATACTTTGATTGGTTTGTTCTGTCATGGTCTGAACGGAGCAAGAGCATCGGAGCAAAGCTTGGAACAACATAGACTTAGGAAAGCGTTCATAAGGTATGTCTATATTCCTTCATCTCTTAGTTCAATCAATAGCTTAGATCTAGGGAAAGGGTAGTATTCTGTCTCGTTTTGTTCTAGATCCGGGTGGATCTAGGGAGATCGGTTCGTGTCCGCACTTACGGATTTATCCATAAACAGTAGGACTGGTTATAGATTGTTTCTTGTAGAGAAATGAAGGCCCATAACTCATCCTGTGTTAGATACTCTGTCCCAACAGTCTCTTTCCACTGATTTATACAAGGAACTCACTCTTTTCTAAGTGCTCTTTTTATTTTGATATGTTTTCTCTCTATTCTATTGTCATACACTTATGAATCCTTCTCTTTGTAAACAATTTCTACCTCACTTTTGTTCCATTGATTTCCATTTTCGAACACTCATAATATTTGCATGATCATTTGAATCCATGCCCAATGGACTACCTTCCCTGCCCCACTCACAAAACCTAAAAAAGCAAATTGTCCAATCAAACATTTTTATTTATGATGTACTAGGCTTGCACTTGAGCAGTCCAAGAGAAAATTCTAGCGCTAACAGTAGGCATGGCCTCGACCCACTTAGTAAAGTAGTCTACGACCACGATAATGTGTTGAATCCCCCCAGCCGAAGTTGGGTTTCAATCCGCAAAGTCCACCCCCCACTTGGTGAAGGGACCAATGATAATGACTAGATGGAGAGTGGCTGGATGCGAGGACATTTTTCGAGTGAACACCTAGCAGGGGTGACACTTCTTAACCGCTTCAATGCAATCTTTAAAGATAGATGGCCAGAAATAACTGGCTCGCAAAATTTTCTGGGTTGTCACAAGCCCTGATAGATGACCACCAGAAGCCCCACTGTGGCAATCATTTATAACTGACTCAGATTCTTCGTGATTTAAACAACGATGAAAAATATTGTCTATTCCTCGACGATACATAGTGTCGTCGACAATAATGTAATTATTGGCTTGGTATCGTACACATCGTCGGTCATCTCGTGAGAGATGTTGAGGGAAATTCAAAGTTTGAAGATAGAGAACAATGTATCCATACTAGAGGTTAGACGATGAGATAAGGAAAATGTTTTCATCCAAAAAAGAATCAACATGAATAACATCCTTGTCCAATCGTGGGAAGTTGGATATTAACTCTGCAAAGACTAGTGATTTCTTGGCTTTCGTAGAAGCAAAATCGAGATCAAATTCTTGTAAAATGAAAATCCATTTATTGTATTCCCCCCCATTGATACGCCTGGTAAGGACATATTGAAATGGATTGACATCGACAACCACAGTATTTTTTCAAAGCAATATATAATGGCATAATCATTGAACTACGTGGACGATAGCCAAAGCTAGATTTTCAATGTGAGAATATTTGAGCTCAGGACTGACTAAGTTTCGACTAAGATAGTAGATGACATGCTTGTCGAGCTCATCATCCTCCCGAACCAAAACCATAACAATCATCTCTTTAGACGTTGCGACATAAAGAAAGTAATCCCTACTGTAGTCAAGAGACTTCAACAAAGGCATCGATACCGAGGCTTTCTTTAAGCATCGAAGGATTCCTGGGCTCCCTCATCCTAGATAAAAGGGGTGTCCTTCTTCAAAAGATGCATGAAAACCTTAGTAATATTGACATAGTTTAATATAAACCGACGTAAAATTTTATCTTTCCCCTGTAAACCTTGAATTTGTCGAATAGTGCGTGGGGGAGGCAATCGAAGTATTTCCTCAATCTTTAATGGATCTACCATGATCCCAGTCTCAAAGAATAAAAATCCTAGAAGATGTCCATACCTAACACAAAATATGCATTTATGAGGGTTCAACCCTATTCTATAATGACGACATCTTTCAAAAACTAGCTGAAGGTGCTTAGGGTGATCCGCTCTCTTACAAGAGTGAGCAGCAAGATCGCCAAGGTAATTTTTGACTATATGCTTAAGATCGTGGAACGCAAAGGTCATAGCATGTTGGAAGGTTGCTCCAACATTTTTAAGGCTGAAAGGAATCTTCTAGTATACCAAAGTACGCCAAGGAAAAATAAAGGTCGTCTTATGTTGATCCTCAGGTTTAATTTGAATTTGGTTATATCCTAAAAATCTGTCCATGAAAGAAAAAAATTTGCTTCCTGCACACTCGTCGAGAATCTGATCGATGAAAGGTGTCAGGAAGTTGTCTTTAGGATAGGATTTGTTTAGGTCACAAAATTTCATGCATACATGGATGGTTCCTTTCTTCTTATTCACATGAACTGGATTGGATACCCATTCGGTCAAGGGAACCAGGTAGATAAAGCCAACATTAAGAAATTTCTCTACCTCTGCCTTAATAGCAAGGGCCTTCCGGGGATTGACAGCTCTAAGACGTTGTTGAACAAGCTTAGGATCCAGGTAAGTTTTAATCTCATGCTCGACAATTCATGGGTCGATTCCTGGCATATCTTCATATGACCAAGAAAATACATCCCAAAATTCCTTGAAGAGCTCGATGTAGATTGGGATTTCTTCTGGCGAACAATCTGCACCGATGTGTACATTTTCAATCTTGCCAGGGGTATGAGAGATATTGATCGTGATGGTAGGGGAGATACTCACCATATTTCCTTCGGCATAAATGTCATGCATATCAATTAGAACTACGACGTGACTGACTATCTTGCTTAGAGTAGACCGGAAGTCATCTTGCTCAATTCTAGAAAGCTCTGGGAGAAAATAAGAGCGATGATGGATATCATCCCAAGGTTTGTCAGAACCATTCATGGCCTTGATGATAGCTTCATCCAAGGGTAAATTCTCATCGAGGAAATCATGTGAACAAGATGATGAAGTGGCCCACATGGGCTTAAGAACAATATCCTCCTCGTCCGTTTGGGAGGTAATAGGATCAGGATAGGTGGAAGAGTCAAGAACAACTTGATACACTATCTTTGTTGCCGACAGTGGCATGGACATTATAGCATGTGACTGACCTTCATAAGACGTAGTTGAGGAAGGTAGGGTCCAAGGATCGTTAAAATAGGAAGTGCGGAAAATAACGGACCTTTCTGATGAAACGGGCCTATTGGACATGGTGTAAACATGGTGAATCGGTGCCATGAAGTTGAAGGTACCCATAAGGGATGAATACATTCCAACACCGATATTCTCAGCTGCTGGCTGATAATTGTCGACCATGGGGATTGACGGTCGAACAGATGCACTGGGGCTAGCATACGCAAAGGACGACTAGTCGATTGTCATGATCTTCCCATCATGAGGAAAACAAAGAGTGTGAAATATGGATGATACGACGACGGTCATAACATAATTCCAATTGCGTCCTAGTAACACGTTATAATCGAGGGGCACATAAACTAACTCGACATCCACCTCTACCATATTCCCACCTAACTGGACCAGAAAGGATGGAAAAATACAATGAGGGTGGAAGGAATGACCGTCAAAATAAGTCAACATGGTCGAATACAGGGAGAGAGTCGGAGAGCCGAGAGATTTCCAACAGATCAGGGACATCACACATGTTGCAGTGCCTTCATCAAAAACCACATGCTTGATGGTATACTTCGAGTAACCCACGTGGATTTGGAATGCCACATGGTAAGGCAAGTGAGGCTTCATGTCTCTAATGTCAAACTTGATAAATTTTGAGCCACTGGGGTCTAGAGCTCCTAACGTAGATAGAAAGACATTCCTCTATGAAGGACATGTTTGGAGTACCTCTAGGGATGACATCCCATAAGGGGTTTGACCAAGGTCCTCAACAATAGAGTAATTATGTGTGGCTCTAGCATTTGGATTGTGGGTAGAGCGCTTGATTACTCATTTTGAAATACGAGGGGGTGGCTCTAGTTTTTCGATCTGCAAGGGCATCTTCGAAGGAAGAGGATATTCTAGACTAGGTACAGTTTGTGGAGAACTATAATTGAGAGACCAGGTGGCTACATTAGCCTGATAATTGACCATATTGATGCACAAATGGTCATCATCTTGTGCCGATGGGTTTTGACTCCCACTGACCACATTTCCAGCATTTTAGGAGCTCGAGGACATGTGTTGGTTATGTGGAAAAGGATTCGTCAACACGATAGGTGGTAGAGATAAGAGCCTCGTAGCTTCCACAAGTTTGGGGCATAAATGAGTAATATGATCGCCTGTACAAAGATTATAAGGAAATTTCACCTTACGCCTTTCTTTCTTTCCCTCACCAACATTTTTATTCGTCCTCTCATTATTACCATTGTCCTTAGGTTTATTATTATTCTTGCCACCCTTACGATTATTATTACGTCATTTATTCTTATTCCCTGCTGGTTGTTGGTTACCGTTTGGGCTGGTCGACGATTGCATAGAATGTACATCCGTTGACTGAGTGGGGTTGGAAGACATAGATGAAGCTGGCCCTCCTATATAATGTTTTAGAGACAACTCTTTCAAATGTCTTGTCACCGAGTCTTCATATTTCACATTGGTGGAGCCTATAATTCCATCAACATGAGGTCTGAGATTTTTCCTAGGGTCATAGTTTGACCTCGATGCGTCCAGACGAATCTCATATAACATCCCAGACTGAGCGTATATAAGATCTAACTAATGGTCTTTGAATATTGCTTCTTCCTCATATGTAACCCCGGATGTAGCAACATCCTTCGAAATAAGAGGTTGTAAGGACTTAAGGAACCACTCTAATAGGAATTCTGAAGCTATGCAGGTCTTGATCAACCTCTTTCATCTACGACACTCCTGGATGTGATCTGAGTTATGAGTGTATTTGTCTTGGCATAAGGTTGACATAAGTTCTAGGCTAGCATCATAACGAATTGACAATTGGAAGTGGTTAAGGAAGACTAGAATCATATGACTAAAGGTCCTGTATGCTCCCCTAGGTAGCTCAATATACAATTTCGTGACAACCCCTATGAGGGTGCGTTGAAATAATATTAACCGAATGGAATCATCATTAAGGGAATTCGAGGAGAACCATAAGTGAAAGGTGGTAACATGATCACCAGGGTCCTCGCCATTCTTGCATTCAAATTTTTGAATATCTGAAGGAAGCTTGGTGGGAATGGGGGGCCATGTAGGATCATGACACATAGGATCGTTCATCAACTTAGAAAAATATGGCAGGTTGAGCATGGATAGAAAAGGGAGGCGAGGTTGCGACATTTGGCCCTAAACTCCCTGGAAAGATTGTGTTTGGGGAATCACATCCCATTCAGGGTCCTGGTAAACACCATGGCCATGTTTGGGATTGTAAGACCCTCCTCCAGGCTGATTCATAAGAGGTTTGTTGGGCATCATTCTAGTAGGAATGTTATGATAAGGGTTATAAAAACTACCCCCAGTCGAGGTGGATTTGGGTTGGGGGTTTCCCAAGGTGTGAAACTAACCTCCTTCGGTTGTGAATACGAAGGATAAAGGTGGATTCGTGATGCCAAACATGTTGGTCAGAATTGAGACTGAGGAGGTGAGGGTAAAGGACAAAACTTGAGTAGAAACTTATTCGCTAGGTTGGTTACTCTACCCATAAGCAACATGATTAGACCCAGGGTTAAAAGAAGGAAGGCCTCCCACGGTAGGATTTGTTTGATGGATTTGGGAGAAACCAAAAAGGAATGGAGTATAAGGATAATTTGTGCCCCCAAGTCCAATGCTAGTATTAGGGCCAGTGGTTGGGATGGAGTTTGAAAATTGCGAAGTAAAATTTAGCATACCATAGGAAAAAGGACTAGAGGCCATCGAGATGGACTAAACATTATAGCCCGGTGAGTGACCAAGATACCCAAATGGGTTCATGGAAATAGGTTGAGTATTCACTATAGGACGGGCAACAATGATGATAGGTGCCTCTGACACTACAACCATTATGGTTGCAGGAGTCGAAGGGGTGCCATTAACTACAATAGGTATGGGAGTCGAAGGGCTCCCAGTATCTTGATGGCTCAGTTCAGTACTCATCCTTGTAGAATCACAAGTCTGATCAGTGGAGGTGTGTGTACCACATTTAATAACTCTACACCTTTTAGAAGGAAAAGACTCAAAATCCGGTGGTAACTGTAACAAGCGGCGAGACCGTCGGGGAAGATGGTCAGACTCCATAGTGACTTAAGATTCAAGATATAAAAACAAATCCTAAGGCCAACTAGTAATCAAAGAGAACACCAAAAATAATCAAATGACCAAACTACACACAAACAAGATAAAGTGGCTGAAAGGGGCCTCCCTCCCTAAAGTAGGTATGCCTCGCCCAAGAGGGTCCTAAGACTCCCTGGTAAAGATTGGAGGTATCAGAATCAGTTATAAGGGTCCTCGTGGGCTTAAGAACTAGTCGGTCAGATCTCCCTGGAGAGGTAATCCTCCATAAAGGTTGTGTGTTGTCTGACCCTTATCTGACACATGGTACCTGGAAAATAACCCCTGCAAGTAACCTATGTGGCACCTAAGTCAAGCAACTAAGAAACCATAGTATAACCGATGTAGAGGCGAATAGTCGTAAGTTAGGTCCATCGTATGGGTAGGGTATCAAATCATGAAACCTTGAAAGCACCGCCTCTCATGGAGGTAAGGGCCCTAGCAAGATCCCCATATACGAATAGATCCCTATAAATATATTTGACGCTGAGAAGGTATCAGGGGGATATCCCTTCAACCGACTTCACGTGACCTCGTGATTAACTCTAGTGTAAGCGAATCCTCTTGATATTACCGATTATACAATGGATTTCTCCACTCCCTTAGTCAGACACATATGTTGATTTAATATCCTTGGATAAGTTTACTCACAAAATCCTATTCCAAGGCACTAAATCCTAAGCTAGTTTGTGCACCCTAGAAAATAAAATCGTTACTAATCAATTTTAAATTATAGCGTTAATTTTAATGGCCTTGCTTACTCAAAAGGTGTGGTCATGAAGCTAGTGATGTTATGACTCAACAAGTAAAATAAATGAATATGAATACAATGCAAAGTCCTAACTTCAATTTCCAATAGATGATATGCTTCCTAAAAATGCAATTTCCAATTCAATTATGCAATTCTAAATAAAAATGCAATCTTTATTTACATGCACTAAGATAAATGACAAAGACTCAAGAGATCAAAATTCCAATCAATGTAAAATGCCTAATATTTTGGTATTTTCAATATAAGAAGAATTAAAATGCAAGGACGAAACAACATCTTGATATAAAGACTCTACTATGTATAGATAGAGACAACCTAAGTAGGATATCAAGGAGAAAAACACCCAACCCAAGGTGCAAGGACAATCAAAATGAAAAGATGATGAGAAAGGCACCGCCCAAAAATTCAACCAAAGACAGGTTTCATGTCATTCTAGAGACACTTAACAGTCACTACAGAGACCCAAAAAAACTCAGCAATAATCAAAACCTACCCAACAACCACCAAACCCAACAAACAAGTAACAAAGGTTGATGTAAGTGATTGTTCAAGGGAAAATCACATATGTACACAACTTGCAAGAGGACATCATGCGTATGTGCGTGACTGTCAAGAAAAAACCCACGTGTATGTGTCAAAACAAAACTAGGATAAGGACAAGGCTAAAAGACTCATACCCATAGTGAACAGAGGATTCTAGGCAATCATACGACAAGAAACTCAATATGAACGAGAGAAATCTAAGGAGAAAAACACTTCAAACCCCCAAAAAAAAGATTCACTCCCCAATATGTTCGCTAATTCTATTATGAGGAAAATCTCTCAATGGCTAGGGGTAAACCACAACAGACAGAAATGATTGCATAAATCAACTCTACTCACAAGTATGCTATATAAACAAATATGCTAGCAAGACAAGATAAAAGTCCTACCTTGTCCAGACCTTCGATGAAGTCCATCGTTGAGCACTTGACTCAAAGCAATATACCTACAACTAGTCCTCAAAAACCAAGCAATGCAAGCATATGGTGGTAATATATGATGTTATCAAATTCAATAGCATAATCCAACAACATTCATAACAAATATACCCATGGAATAATAATTCAAATATTTTCAAGATGTTAGTTGGACGAGAAAAGAGTATTTCTATTAAGATATAATCAATAGAAGTGAATGAGTTACAGACTTTCATGTCGGAACCGTTCGGAAATGAGAAACTAAGTTCCTTCCAGTGGGGCCTCCACCACTTCAATCCTCCACCAAAGGCAAGCTCATGTAAGAGAGACAATGAAGTTCTCAATCAGTAAGGGAATATCTTGGGGGCTGAACAATGTGTTCAAACTTAAAGGATAAAGGGACACAAACTCAGTGTGCAGTGAATAATTCCTCCAGAGTAACTTTTATGTCAAAGTTGAATTCTTTCTCCTCTTTTCCATAGATCGGATTTGGCCCTTTTTATAGCCTTCAAGTGGAACTGAAGGGACGAGTTAGAACATTTCCAATATATGGAAGGCCAAGGATCATTGATCTTGTGACGTGACATGGAAACCAGACACCATTTTTCAATTTTGGGCACATTTCCCTATGTACGTGGGTTGTAGTGGTGTAACCTGCATATACGCATGTTGTATAGTAGGCAAGGTGCGTATATGTGGAAAAATTATATTTTAATCTCTAGTATTTGTAAAAAGGGACTTGAAGTCTGCATAGGGAAATGGAAAAAGGCCTTTTGCACAAGATTGCATGGGGTGAGGGAAATCTTGCTATAACAACTATTTATTTTTGTTTTGCATACTTTTTACATCCGGAATATTACAAGTGGTATCAGAGCACCTTCCTCGACAAAACATTGTGGGTTAATTTTTTTTTTTAGGGTAGAGACATATTCCGGCGTCTTTAAGCTACATATATCTGTCATTACGTGCATAAAACCATGGTCGGGGATTCATACACGTAGGGAATACAAGTGGCACTTAAGCACACATCTGTTGGAAACCCTTGTAACCCATGTTGGTACCCCTTTGAGTGGTAGCGCATAAGAAAACACCTGTATACAGATCGACCTAGATCTCCTAAATCCCTCCATAGATAAACCAATCGAACGCCTGATTTCTATAGTGACACTGAGAACATCACTCAGGAAGATACTCTATAGTACCTGAGTAGTCGGGTAGTATGGCTAAGGGCACAGTCTAGCCTCCTTAGTTGGTGCCCTAAGATATTGGGCTGAGTACTACTGTTGGACCCCGCACATATATCAGAGAGATATAGCATAGGGAAAACCCTTGTCTGTAGAACCCTTGAATACCTAACCCTTGGAACGAAAAAAAAACCCAGAACATACAATATCTATTGTGGCACAACTGCGTCTCCTACATTTGAGTTATGAAATTACTACACATTTCTTCATGTTAATCATTTGGGAATTTCATCACTGCAGTATTCTTCAGTTTGGAGTATAACTCTGTAGGATTAAAAAAAATAAAAAAATGTCTGGATCCTGTTGGCACCATTATTTGAGACCTATTCCATTGGATTTCTCTCTTCTTCCTTATCGTAGTCATACCTATCATTTTTCAGAAAAAATAAATTCTTGTGGAGTTGACCCCCTTCCAACACCCTTATTTGGGATTTGCCCCATTGGATTCCACTCGTCTCCCTGATCGTTGTGATACACTTCACCCATAACCCATTTTTTGTGTGGTCCCACCTGCCCCTTTTCGTGTTCCCTTGTCATCATGGCCCATACCCGTAGCCAAGACTTGGAAGATCGCTTCACTAACTTGCACTCTAATTTCACAGAAACCCAACAAGAAGTGAGACAACTCAGTGCCAATATTGCCACCATCAATGAAAATATGCATTCCTCCATCATCACCTCAATCGCGGAACTCAAACAAGATCTCAAATAAGACATTACTACCCAGTTTGAATCTTTCACTACAATGATCTGTGCCAAGCTACATATCCCTACAGATCTTCCCTTATTTGACCCACCTTTGCATACTGAAGGGGAAACTTCCTTTCATTCCCAAAATTTTCAGCCCCATCACTTTCAGCGTGACCTATGCCTTCCGCGTGTGGATGTGACCAAATTTGATGGATCAGATGCCATTGAATGGGTAACTCAAATGGAACATTATTTCTCTTTGTATGGCATTACAGATGAGTTGGCCAAACTCCGATATGGTGTTCTCCATCTAGATCAAGAACGTTGGCAACAGTGGCAATGGAAAAAAATTCCTGCCAAGGGTATGTGTCTTGCACACACTTTGTGGCAGAGATTTATGAATTCTTTGACACTGACACCAACCATTTAGGCTGTTTGACAAAGTTGAAACAATTTGGCACCATGGAAGACTTTATAGCTACTTTTAAGAGACTGAATTTTCATACAGAGGGCATGTCTGATGCTTTTTTTTGAGAATGTTTTATTAGTGGCCTCAAGGATGAGATTTGTGCTCATGTTCTCATGGATCGGACTTAGAGTTGGGTGGACACTACTAAAAGAGCTAAGGAAGCACAACAAGTTGTCTCTTCTCAAAACATAAAACCCTCCTTTATTCCTTGCACTAAACCAATAAATCCCACTCCTCCTTCTACTCCATGAAAGATCTAGAAATTGACCAGGGACAAAATGGTTGAACACCAACTCAAAGGCCTTTGTTATAATTGTGATGAAAAATATTTTCCGAGACACAAGTGTAAGGAAAAAAATATTTTTATGGCCATCTCGGAGGATGTTGAGGCTCCCCTAGTGTCTATGTCACTTGTACCCACTGACATAACCTCTCCCTCAGATTCTCCCAAAGTAGAATTGGTCATTTCCCTAAATTCTCTCACTAGATTCTTTGCTCCCGAAACCCTCAAGCTAATTGGTTACATCAAGCATAGGAAGGTCATCATTCTTGTTGATAGTGGAAGCACCCATAATTTTATTCATCTCTACATTTCCCATGAAACTAATTGCTATATCCGTGCAGTCAATAATTTCCAAATCATGATTTCCAATGGTGGGTCCATGAAATGTAGAGGGCATTGTGAAAATGTGCATCTCTAAATTGGTGAATACCACCTGAAACTAATATGTTTTCTATCGACATGGGAGGTTGTGACATTGTATTGGGTGCAGAATGAATAAGGAATTTGGGTCCCATTCTCATATATTTTAAGGAATTAACCGTGCAATTCAACCACGAGGGCCAACAATATCAGTTCCAAGGCATCACCGTCAGTTCCCTAGATATCATTAGTTCCCATCGCATGGAAAAGATGCTCAAAAAAGGTCATTCTGACATTATTTCCCAACTCCATGCCATACAAGCAACTGAGACACCCTCTGTGTCGTAGGGCCTCCAATCCATCCTCTCTAAACATCAAGTGGTTTTTTCCACTCCCCAGGGATTCCCTCATTCCTGTGGTGTTCTTGATCATTACATTCCCCTTGTACCAAAAATCCTTCCTTCCAATATCCGTCCCTATCGTCACCCCTTTTCCCCAAAAAATGAAATTGAGAAAATGGTTCAAGAATTGCTCAACGCAGGTGTTATCCGCCCTAATACGAGCCCCTACTCTTCTCCTGTGGTAATGGTCCTCAAGAAAGAGGGTTCTTGGTGCATGTGTCCTAACCTCCATGCCCTCACTAACTCACCATTAAAGACACATTTCCCATTCCTATCATTGATGACCTCTTGGATGAATTAAGTGGTGCCCAGTTCGTTACTAAACTTGATCTTCGTTCTGGATACCACTAGATCCGTATGAAAGAGGCAAACATTCCTAAGACTTCCTTTATAACTCATGAGGTCCACTATGAGTTTTTGTTCATGCCCTTTGGCTTGTGTAATGCTCCCTCCACTTTCTAGAGCCTCATGAATCATGTCTTCGTTCCTTTTCTCCGTAATTTTGTCTTAATTTTCTTTGATGATATCCTCATCTACAAAAAATCCCGGACAACCCATCTTGCTCATGTGGATCGAGTTCTCCATCTACTCTCTCAACACCAAATTTTCCTCAAACAATCTAAATGTGCTTTTGGTGCCTCAAAAGTCGATTACTTGGGTAATATTGTTGGCAAGGCCGACGTCAGCATGGATCCTATAAAGATTGAAGCTATGAAATATTGGCCTCACCTAAAGTCTCTAAAAATCTTACAGGGATTTATGGGTTTGACAGGTTATTATCACAAGTTTGTTAATAATTATGGAAATATTGCGGTCCCTCTCAATGCACTCCTTAAAAAAAATTCTTTCACTTGGACTCCAACAGTTTCTCAGGATTTTCAAACCTTGAAGATGGCTAGGTGCACCACTCTAGTCCCAACCCTTCCTGATTTGAGAAATACCTTTGTCCTGGAATGTGATGCTTTCGATAAAGGAATTGGCGTTGTCCTTATGCAAGAGGGTCAACATTTGGCCTTCACCAACAAAAAAATGTCTGAGAGAAATTTGGGAAAATCAATCTATGAAAAGGAAATGTTGGCTATTATACATGCCGTGGATCTTTGGTGCCCTTATATATTGGGGAAACACTTCCAAATTAAGACAGATCATCAAAGACTCAAGTATTTTCTGGAACAACGCCTTTCCTCCCCCGAGCAACAAAAATGGTTGACTAAGATCTTTGGATATGATTATGATATCATTTACAAGAAAGGAAAAGACAATGTGGTTGCTGATTCACTTTCCAGAAAATATGAAGATGAAGGGTCCCTTTTTTCTCTCTCTTTCATTGTTCCAGATTGGCTCCACACTATTTGCCAGGAATGGCTACATGATCCCAAAAGTTTGCATATGATACACATTTGCAGTCCAATTCTCCAGTTCCCCCAGGGTACTCTTGTCTCAATGATGAGATTCAATACAAAGGTTGTTTGTATTTAAGTAAACAGTCAAAACTTAAATCCACGATACTTTTTGAGCTTCAAGCTACACCCACAGTTGGGCACTCTAGGTTTACCAAAACCTATGATCGGGTCAACCGTTATTTTTTCTGGGAGGGCATGAAACATTTATTTCCGTTCTGCATAATTTTTATATCTAGAATATTACAGAAACTCCATTCACCCAATAACAAGGCAATAGTACTTTTCATCGAAGATTGTTAATTATTTCATTGGTAAACGTGAAATTTGAGCTTTTGGAATTGTTCAAGTTGGATTTAAATTTTATATGCTCTTGTATCTCTTGCTTTCCAAGGGTGTCTTTATTGGATAAGCGATTGTGATGTTTTTATCATCTATTAGCTACATACATTAGGGCTTCTATATTCCATTGTTGTCTCTTGCTTCATTCATAATTTAATCGTGGAAATCATTGTTTAACTATTGGAATTGAAAGTGCTTGTCTAGAGCTTCAATTTGAGCCATTTATTTGTTGATTTTTGTGGTTAAATATTTCTGTTGTAGCAAAATTATGCTACAGCCATAGGGCTGCCACAAAAAATTGTTGATAACACTCATTAACAACCCTCAATTGTTATCAAAGTCTTGGTCTAAACATTGGAACATTGTGTACTAGTTACAAGCTTTATTTTCCAATATCATATACTTGATTTTGATGGTTCAATTTGCAGTTGTTGTAATTATTCAATGATGATGTATAATTCCTTACTGCTTCAATTTTGGGACAACAAGCATAACTTGTTGTTTCCCGCTTTTTCTAGGGCTTATTTCATCATATATTGTCTTGGTTTTGGTTGTCTAACATTTGTTTTGTAGGTATTCTCCATTGGAAACTTTTCCTTGACTGATACTCATCCTCCATAAAGCCCTTAGAACCTTTCATTGTGACCTATAGGGGTGTTCCATTCTTCTCCTTGGCTTATCCCTTGCAATCCCCTTAGAGTCACTTGAGAAGCCTCCCATGTGTTGGACTTGTCCATCACTAAAATGAGTACAAGTGTGTTGGGATTGTCCCCAGTTGCGTCACACATTTGTTGCTTGAGTTGGTATTTTCCCAAACTACAAACTGTGCAATAACATTTTCTAATCAGTTAATACAAAAATTGTGTTTTTATTTATTAAAGAACAAAATTGGTATGTGCTCATAAAATTTTATCATATGGTTAAAGAGATATTATCCAAGAAAAAATAAAAGACACATAAATTGAAGTTTTGAATATGTAGAATTTAGAAATGATAAGGTTGAATCCATGAAGATGGGTAATATGTTTTTAGTGAAATGTGGTAATGAAAATTTGATTTTTTAAATTAAATCTCTCAAACCTGATATAAGTCTTGTGAATTTTGACTTGTAGTCAATTTTTTTTTTGTTAGGAATTATGTTCTCTTTCTAATGGTATTTTTTTCAAAAAATATTAATGTCATTTAATGTGTCATTTTTTTCATTTAATTAAATGTTTGTCTCTACAAATTTCCAAAAATGTTAACACGTGGATTTTGTTCCCATCCCATATGAGCATGATCTACATAGAACATAGCAGATCCCAATCTTTTTTTTGGAAAATTGTTTTTTTATTATTTTTCGAATCCAACCAATCAACATTTGAATCACATTTTATACACCTTTGTGTTCCCATCAACTTTTTTCCTACTATTTACACAAATTGAAAAACAAAAAAAAAAACCTTTGAAGAGGAGACATCCATCTGGATCTGTCATAATTTTTATGTTTTTTTGGTTGTTTAGTCTTTATGCTACTAATTTTTTTTCCAAGTACCTTTGAAATTGTGGGAATAATTTTTAGTATATGATTTTAAAAGAAAATAAATAGAAAAAATAATATGAAATCAAAACTATGAAAACGATATGCCATTGGATAGAGAATTCATTGATGAATCCACTAGCATCAACTCTACCAACTAATATGAAAGAGATGAATTGGTTTCACCCCTGGAAGTTGTAGCCATATAAAATCCTATAGCAAGGGGGATGGATTTTTGGATTTTAAACACTCAATCAAGGAGTTTATCTTGATATAGGTTTTTTGTAAAGTGTGATCGAGGGATTAGTGAGGATTTTAAAAATATCTCAATCGAGGGTTACTTAAACACTCTATTGAGGTCTTTGTGGGTTAATAAAAGTAGCTTAATCAAGTTAAATATTGTCATGACTAATTAAAAAGATGTTGGTTGTGGAGCCTGATTATATTCCTGATTTAGACGTCTTATCTTAGTCACGTTTGGACCCCATTACTTGATGGTGGGTGTGGGGGGGGATTTCCCCTCCACTTCTCTCACTAGGGGGGGCATCGATAAATTGTGGAGCCCCCCCTTGGCAAGGGATTCGGGGGCTGCGCCCCTGAAGTGAAAATTTGGGAAAAAATGCCTTGTAAAATATTGTAATTTGATAGTCAATATGGATTGTTCATTATAAGGTCACATATATGATAGTAGAAGTTATGTTAGGGATTTTTTTCCCTAGAAGGAAACCCTCTTTTATGTATGAGGAAATTGTATTGCACCTGTGTATGCGAGTGAGTGAATATTGAATTATGAGAAAGGAGACTATGAGAGAAAGAAGAGGAAGTTATAGTGGGTCTGTTGTAGGTTGTATCCCTTAATTTGTTGGATAATAATAAAGGAAGGACATGGCAATTTCTCTGGTGGACATAGCCAACACTGGGTGAACAACGCATATTTGTGTCTCTATTGTATTGTGTATCTTATGTGTTCTATTTCCGCATTTGTTTTATTTTATTGCTCTGTGATTCTATTTTTCTAACAAAAGGGACCTCGATCAAGCTATATAACTCAATCAAGTGTTTACTTAACCTGATATAACACCTCAATCGAGGGTTTTCCACATCCATAAAGAACCCTTTATTGATGGATAATTTAAGCACTTGATTGAGGTCTTAATAGCTTGATCGAGCACTTAAAATTATCTCAATTAAGGGTATGAAAAAAAAAAAATCATACTCTCCCCTGACAAAAAGTGTTACTTAGCTCCATGGATTCACCCATAACAAAATGTGCATAATACATACTAGAAAATCAATCGGAAAGTATGAACCTTGGCATCCATTGATAATAAATAAACTTCTCTTCATGAAAAATGCTTCTCTTCTTTTTTTTCCTATAAAAACAAATTTATATTTGATATTTCTAGGAGGAAATCAAAATATACATTTTCCTTGGCATTTTGACCCAAAAAAGATTTTATTGTTGTTAATAGCCTATCCTAGATACTACTAATTACAAAAAAGTTCTCTTGTATCTAACTTCCTCACCTCCCACCTATAAACCCTGAAATATGGTGACAATGTCACTTTATTTATTTTTAAATTATTTTAAATGTGTGATGCTAGTAATGTCATTCTGATCTTATAAACAATGCAATGTTTTACAATGTTAAAAAGTATGATCACAACATCACATACTTTTAGGATCCCTCACATAAATACTTCATATAGTTAAACACCTCACACACTTACCCTTCCACTCCCCATGATGCACTTGGACCCCACAATATATTATCCCAGGAACAATAGATAACCCTAATGTAATATAACCTCTCAACCACCTTAAAATTTGAAACATATGACCATGGGCACGCATTTCCCCATAACTTCAATGACTCCCTCACATTCTTACAAATCTACATTCACTTGGCCCCTGCCCATTATGGTCCCAAATACACTATGCCAAAATCCACACTAACCTCTCAAACACATTAACCCTTTACCAATATGTCTCTAAGCTCATAGTGCACCACAACCATGATTACCCCCCTCCCCCACCCATGGTACACTCAGAACCATCCATTATGGCCTTGAAAATAGTACAACCCAATGCACATTAACCCTCAAATCCCTTACACACCACACGTCACTATTTTCTTGGACCCATCAAATGACAATTGACCACTCAAACACCTTAACCCTGACCCCTATGACCCACAACCTTAGTGACCCCCTCATACACTTAACTAACTTATACACTTGGACCCACCCATTATGGACCTAAAACGCTATGACCCAATGCACACTAAGCCTCAAACCCATACACATTACACCCCACTATCTGTTTGGACCCATCACATGACAATTAACCACTCAAACACCTTAACCGTTAACCCATACACAATAAACCCCTCCCATAGACTTGGATACACCCAGTATGGCCCCGAAAACACTACAATCCAATGCAAATTTACCATCAAATTGCTTACACATTATACCTCACTATTCAACTGGACCCATCACTTGACAATTAACCACTCAAACACCGTAAATATTGACCCCTATGGCCCCATAACCTTAATGAACCCCACATAAAATTAACTGATCCCTTCTTCCTATGTATTTAGTTTATACCCTTTATGGCCCCTCACTACCTTCAATGCAAATTGAACTCTCTTACCCCTTATACACTACACCTCATAACCCCTAAAACCCTTGATATGGAAATCAATCTTGAAACACATTAACTCATAGACCTTACAACTACATGTACACATCTCCACATAACTGTAATGACTCCCTCACACTTAATCACCCCCATGCACTTAGCCCTTTTTGGTCTCCCATTTTTTCGTATTTTAACATTGTTTTTCTTATCATTATTTCACTCTTATACCTGAACCTAGCCTCATTATTCCAAGAATTCATGTTCTTAAGCCCAAAACCTTGCAACAAGAATTAAGGAGGTAATAGTTTCTTATTATAATTAATTTTCTAAGTTTTCAATAGGTTTAATGAGTTTTTGGGAACTAATGTTTACCTATGAAGAATTAGAGTTTAGTTCTTGCACCAACTATGGAGTTCCAGTACCCAGGTTTGGAGGTTTTCCTATTTGCGCGTGCCCAGGGAGAAAATAATCACATGGTTTTTGTAGTTCTAGTTCCCAGCATGGTTTGTGTCTTTTGGCTCAAGTTCTAGATCCTTCATGAGAGAACCAAGCTTAGTCAAATGCAGAGTCAAAGCTTCCTTGTTCCTAGGCAATTTGTGGGAATCTTCCAAAACGAGGATGAGATGCTATTCATATGCATTTTTTCATACGAATTGTAGGAGATCGAAACTAATTCCTTTGAAGTTTGTTTCAATTTCTAAAGATATAAGATAGATAGTGGATGGTTAAAACATGGTAGATTTGTTTGTTGCCCTTGTCGATTTGGGCGTTTTTGTTCACGAGAGCGCAAGGCATAACCTTATCGCTCTTCTTAGGTTTCTATATGTATGTAATGCCTTAATGAAATCAAGTTAGAAAGAGATAGAAAGGGAATTAATTCATGAAATTGTAGTTGTCCATTTTGGATCCAAGAGCATCATTGATCATTGTTGTTTTCATTTCAAATCGATTTATGTAATGGAGCACATGTTGTGAGTGAAAAATATGTTTTAATGAAAGTATTTCTTTTATAAATTCGTGGTGTTCTCTTGATTGTGTCACTATAAGTTTCAAATGATTTCTATCGGTTGGCAAGGGCTCATCAACCCGAGACACAACGTTGTATATATTTTTGCTAGAATAGTTTTAATGTTGTAGCAATAGTTAATTCCATTAAAATTTTTTATTGCTTATGTTCCATCCACAATTTCATACTTACAGACTCCAATGTTTGGTTTGGGTG
Source organism: Picea engelmannii (assembly GCA_009831015.1). Classification (NCBI taxonomy): domain Eukaryota; kingdom Viridiplantae; phylum Streptophyta; class Pinopsida; order Pinales; family Pinaceae; genus Picea; species Picea engelmannii. The sequence continues at coordinate 1,023,968 of ML777328.1, read as the reverse complement.
GCCTTGGAGAATTTACTCTCCAACCTATTCCAAGGCCCTATCCTGAGCTAATGTGTGCACCCTACAAACAGAAAAGTCTACTTGATTTTATTAAATGTTGCTTTTAATGGGATTTTTAAATCTCAAGGTGCGGAAGTGAAACTGATGGTGTGTAAAACAGACTCAAAGCAAAATGCACAAACATGCATGGAAACTAACTTTTTCTAAAATGCAAAACCAACAACTTTTCAAAAAGATTCTTTTTCTTTTCTTTTCAACTTTCACAAGATTTCATGCAACAATCCTACAGAATTTTCACTCAGATCTATGAGCTACTTATACTTTGAACTGTACTGAAAAAAAAACTTATGCAAAGAGACTTCTTTCCAAGCTACTGACGCAACAA
>ML777328.1:994692-1015913 GCA_009831015.1 Picea engelmannii | reverse complement strand
ATTTTCGGATCGATGCCTGGCATTTCCTCATAAGACCAGGCAAAAACATCGCGGAATTCTTTGAAAAGATCCATGTAAATCTGAATCTCTTCGGGGGAGCAATCCGCTCCGACGAAGACATTCTCCACGACGCCGGGGGTTCGAGAGATATTGATAGGTATTGTTTCAGCGATAGTCTCCATATTTCCCTCAGCGTAAATATCCTGTGTAGGTATTGATCCCAGGGATTGGTAATTTCCCTTTAGAGTTTTCATTGTCATTTCAAATACACAGTTAATACCAGACAATGTATGATAGATGAGTCACATCTATGTACACAAAACTTGTTTATATAAATTAAGTGCAATACCACCATGTATTCATCACATTAAATGTATTGATTGTGGGTTTAAGTGTTAGAATCATTGCTTATAAGCTTTACCTTTGGAATAATAGAATCTATTATAGATAAAGTTGTAGGTTGGGAAAATCCTGACCCAAACAAAAATCAAGTGCTACAACTTGGGAATTGTACACTCAATGTCACCTCAATGTACGTCCTGTACTTCAAGGGTGACGATCCTAGTTGTTGGAGTTACTTCACACACACCTAGGATTTATTTTTCCTAAGGTTTTTCCTTGTTTATTAGTCATAATTAGTCATTATCCAGTCTCCTATATTTTAGGGGAGAATATTCCACCTGGAGAATATTCTCTTTCAGTTGACACTTCAGTTTGACTAGTTGAGTTGAGTTTAGATGCTGCATTGGTTTTGTCACCATGCAACATTGGGATCATCATAAAATAATGTGCACTTGCCTTGGGATCATCACCAGACTAGTGCATTACCCTTGATTTCCTGAGTTAACTCCTTACTACTCTCTATTCAATCAGTTAACTGAAGACTAGTTGAGTAGTTAACTCAACTAGGTGGCAGTTCACTCCCGTAACTGCCTGAGAGACTAGACTAGGTGGCAATTTACTCTCATAGCTGCTGGTGTGTGTCTATATCACTCTAGACCACCACTATGGATCATTATTTACTCATGTATCCTATATCTATTTTAAATTATTCACTCTTTGAGTGTGGAATACGGTTAATGAGAATTCTTTCATTCTTTCTCTCCTTCTTCTTCTTTCTCCTATTCTCTCTACAAATGTGTGTATCATTGTTTAGCTAGATCTATTATGTGTGGGTTCAACACATTTACACTGGTGACCCTAGGGAGAATGATATGGAGATTAATATTAATGGAAGTGAAGCCCCTATAGGTCAAGTCTAAGTGGAGGGAAAGGTGGGAATATTTTCCTTGTAAGTCAAGTAATTGTTGCCCCACATGTATAATACTTCTCCAGATGATTGTACTTGTCTGAGACACAGGAAAAGACACTTTGCAATAATATATGTTAGTTGGAACAACAAGTTAATATTGATGTCCCTAATTTTCAGGAATAGATAAAAATATATATCAGCAATAAAATGGCATTATAAGCTGCTCAATAAATGCTAAAGATCAAGTTGAAAATGCAAGAGAAAAACTAGTAAATGACTAGATAAACTCAAGATGAAAAACCAATACTCTTAGCATAAAATATAAGGCTGTTGTAAACACTTGTCTGCAAAAAATTATATCAGCCTTATGTATGTAACATTAAATTTATTACAACAAGAAAATCAGCCACTGAAATCCCCTCAAACTTTGCCAAAAAGTGCGTTGGACCAAGGAGAAAAGGTGTGCAAACTTTGAGCAAAATCCAATGGTTGATAAGAGAGTTATTCAAGAAAATGAGTTAGGATTTATGTAGACCTAATGGATGAATATGCAATTTTGTAACAGAAGCAAGAAGTAGTGGGATAGAGGGGATGACCTAGTAGGGGGAGACTCCTCTCAATGAGGCCAACCAACTTCAAGCAAGAAACCTTTTAAAAGACCAAAAAATGTGTTTGCCAAGGCAATGATTTTATATCTCTAATGAAAAAAAAGGGGGTATGACTAGTGCCTTTAATATTGTGTTAATGGAGTCAAATAAAAAAATATCTTATAGAAGCTACCTCATTGGGGGTGTAATCCCTTTTACTTCCCAAGGCAAGTTTCTCTAGGCTAGGGTTTAAGCTAAGAGGGTGTATGCCCTTATACTTCTCATAGAAAAACCTTGTATAATGAATGAGATGAAGCAAAAAAATGACGAATAATATGGTGGGGGTGTATTCCCTTATAGTTTCCACCTAGGTCCTAGCATAAAATTACTTGACTTGAAAAAATGATAGCATAATAGTAGAAAACCATACCAAGATCAAGATAAACGCCAAGATAATCCACCACATGAACTAGAAAACATCATCCAAGGCTAGTGCTAGACTTCCATAAACCATTCACCAATAAATATCCATGAATAGGTGCACAAGAGATAAAAAGAACCAAGTGTGGTGCAAATTTCAGATCCAATTCCTCTCACAAGAGGGAGAGTTATGTTTTAAATGAGATCTTATGATCTCTATTTATACAAAATGTAGCTAACATAGTTGTTCCACAAATTAAGGAGTAAAACACAATATTAGGGGACAACAACCCTAATTTTTCCTCCTTAACAAAGTAATATTAAAAAATTCACTTAAAATTTCACTTTTTGCACAAATAAAACCCTAATTTAGGAGGACGTCACCCCTTTAGAGGACGTTTTTCCACTTTGAGGAAGTCATTGGTGTTGGAGAAGCATGGATAGGTCTCAAAAGGCCACATGTCAAGCATATAATCACTCTCATCATGGTTAATACCCTCTCCTCGTCAAAACATCCATGTTTGAAAATAGTGGCACCTCACCACCATGCCCTAGCCCCAAAAGCATGACGTCAAGATAAAAAATAGGACATTTTTCCCCTCCTAGGAAAATCGTTTGGCAAGTGAGGGTTGGGATATGTATTCCAAGTCATCAACAAGGCCTTCCAAGTCTGATCTCTCTCATCCAGAATGCAGGCCCCTGTCATCCAACTTGTGGGCTTGTAGCCCCATGTAAGCCCAGGCTAGGCTTATTCTCCAAAAATTGTCCACCAACTAGGTCTTGAAAATACAAATGAGCACACCCTCCAAGGATCTCAAGTCATAACATCATGATAAGTGAATCCAATTAATAAATAATCCATCTAATGATGTGCATAAAATATCACTATATCAAACAATTAACAACTCAAAGACACTATGTGACTTGTCAAGCTTAAATATGGGAGGGTTGACGAGGTGTCCTATTGGGTACATCTTTCCCTAGTTCAAGGAGAGCTTCCAAGAGATCCCTCTCTAAGCCATGCAAAGAGGATGAAGTGGTTGGGGTCAAGACTTAATGGGCATAGGGCTCATGGCATACAAGGGATCGTAGTGTCTCATTCATGGGTGCCTTTGTAGAGGGTGTGTGGTACCTTCATCTGCAATGCACTTTTTCCAAGCCCATCAATTTCCTTTTATCTTTCTTTCTCTATTTTATTTCAATATAGAATAAGGATAGGTTGAAGGTCACTGCCCTAGCATGGTGACCAGATAATGGCAATGTCACCCACAAACACCTAATGGAAATGAGAAGGTTGGCTTGTGATGATACCCCATTTCTCTCATCCATGCAACTAAGAGTCATTTCCCTAGTTTGGTGACTATATGATGACAATTTCATACCACTAGATATCCATGGATGTGATAGGTCGGCTTGTGATGAGACCTCATATCCTTCAACGAACCTTTTAAGCATTATTTATTATATTATGGGTCCCCTTTATTTAAAGATAATATTTACATTTCTTTCTTGGGTGATCCCTGGGTGAAGCATATAGAAGGTTTATATAAGGCTTATATATTTTACCCAACATCAACCCCTCTAGGCCTTTATCCCATTCTTCCCATAGAATGAGGGACAACCCCTTCTTGGGATAATACACCCTAAAATCTCAAGAGATAAGGAAATGAAGGGGAACAATGATGGAAAGTGGTAAGTATGGTCGAGAATGGTATGATGGCTCATTAAGGGAGTTCCCAGTATCAAACCCATCCCCAAGGAAAACCACGTACTAGGGAACAATGTCAACCACCAAGGTGAAGTAGGGAAAAATGCGTAATGTCCAATCACATATCATGAAATCTAGAGCAATATAAGACACAACATAATAAAATGGATTAAATATTGAAATGATGCTCACCATAATACTGACTTGTACCTCATGGAGCAAGGCCCACTGCCTTCCTGAAGCCAACTGGTGTGGTGGATGCCATCTATAAAACTATGATCATCTTTGGTGGTGAGTGGGTTTTCCTTTTGTGCAAAAGGGTACTCTTGGTCATGTAGTCTCTCGACACTCCATATCTGCAACCTGAGTACCTCAAGACATAATCTCCTTAGTTATCCATAAAATGGGGATAACATCTGTATCTTACTTGGGGACATGTGCTCTCCATAGAGTGCATGAGAACCACAACATCTCCTGGTAGACCTGTGCCTACAAGGAAACATCAAAATTTCAAGTGCAGGATGCCCTACTCATCCTTGTTCCCATATGATGATAATCAAAGCCAACTAAACTAGAAAAATAAAATTTTGACATTTTTTCAAAAAATTCTAAGATAAGCATGAAATCAATATGCAAGTAGATAACAATGAAAATGAGATGCATCTAAACTAATATGAGAAATCAAGATGCAAATTCAGGGAATCAAATTGACTTACCTACTTACCTGGGGCCTTGGGGCCCTAAATATCACATGTTGGATGATGTGAGGTGAAGTCATACAACGAGTGCAACCATCTGATCATCTCATCAAAGTATCCCCCCTGTTCTTAATCATATAATAAAACAAAGATAAGCTAAGCACATAATAATCATGAGTATAAGCACACATATAATCGATCATGAAATAGAACTCATGAACATGGGTGGCAGGGAGGGAATCATGCTAGAAAGAGAAACCATCAATCTTATCATCCTTCCTGAAAGTGTAGCCATAAGACTGATCAATCCATCTCTAAAGGGGGATACTATATGTAGATGAAGGCTCATCTTCATCTGTGCATAAAGACTCACTTCTTGTTGAGGGATGAGAGGAAATGATAGATTAGAAGAATACTGCATGGTCTCTTGGAGAAGAGGGTAAGAGGTAAGGAACAATCTCAGGTGTAGATAAACATTGCCTCTTCCCATGTGAATCTCCATGGCAATCTCCAAGATGAAAATACTTTCTCTTTGAAGAATGAATCTCTGGCTTCTCTGAGGTGGCCATGTCCTGGTATTCCTCAAAATCCGAGAACAACGGTTGGAAACCCTCATAAAACAAGTTTGCATCCTCAAAAGGGTATGTACCAAAGGATGAATAAGGATCACTCTGAGTATGCTGTGACAAGTCATATTTGAAGTTGAAGAACAAATTTGTAACCATATCATCACCAGGTTGCCAAGCATCTGAATCATATATGTATGAGGACCACTCCTTTGATGATGAAAAATCAACCCCCTCTTCCTGAGAGCCACCCTCAATATCATAAATGAGATCTCTATCAATACTGAAACAACTCACATCACATCTACATCTCCCAACCTGTATGAAATCATCAATGTGTTCATCAACTATATACGAGGGTTGTTGCATGAATTCATATGCACCATAGGATTTGATCACTTCCTCACAAGATTGGATAAATTCATTTTATTCAAAAGGGAAATAAGATAAAAAAGTCGCATTCAAGCCTTCTGCAAGAGAATCTTCATCGAGATCCTTTGGGAAATGTTCTTCATTTCCATAGTCATGCAATAAAGCATCATAAAAGTTCTCAAAAGGATTATAACTCATCATGTTCTCTTCTTGATGTGCACGAGGAGAAAAGGTTTGGATTTTCTCATCAAGTGGAAGAGAAGATAATTCATCTTCATATGCATGAGGAGAACAAGCATGAATGATATCATCTTCGTCAAGCGTGAGAAAGGACACCAATGTCTCTTCATATGGGTCCTCATCATCCTCAAGAGGTTCAAAGAACTCACCATCTCTATCTTGATCTAAGACGACTTCATAGAGTTTCTCGGGAATGAAGAGTTGTTCATCATCACTTGGGAAGCCTTCTTGGTATCCATACTCCTCGGTTAGAGCATCGTATAATTAATCTGTTCTGAAATATGCAATGATCACTTCCCAAGATGAATTTTGGGTAGGAATTTTCTCATAATATTCTATGATGGCATCAAGATCCTCTTTTCTTTGCTGACAAAACTTAACCAGAAAGTCCTTATCAGGGAAAAGACTCATTAGTTGTTCACAAAACTTGGAATATTCATCTCTTCTTTGCTTGAGACGTTCAAAATTTTCCTCATTGGTGTTGTCCACTTCTTGTTTTTCAACTGCTGTTTCAACACACTCTAGAATAAGAATTCCTCTTAAGCATTCAATAGGATCAAGGTTAAAACCTTCTCTTGGAAAGGAATACTCCAAGTCCTGAACTGTATCTTCAAGACCTTGAGCTTCTAGTCCTCAATTCTTAAGTAACTCTCTAATGAGTATCATAAAAAAAGATATTCTTATTGGATTATAACAATGTCTGATCCAATCTCTCGGTTCCCTTCCCAAGGATAGCAAAAACAACCACAACCACATATCCTCATGTTGTACACTCAAAAAAGATATGGCTCTAACAAACTCAACAACATGTGGTACGACTGACAATGGATTACCATCAAAGTTTGGGAGAAGGTCGAATTGGTTAATTGGGCACTTATTTGGATATTTGTCAATAGCTTCGAGATCCAAAGCTTTGTATGCTTCATGAAAGTGCTACATGGCCATGTTTCCATTACTTAGGGTAACACCTCAATGGACTCACTAGATGATCTCAAGGATCATCAAAGAATGAAAAGGTGAAAACAAAGGAAAAGTAAGTTATGGGAAGGTGGAGTCGCTAGATGAGTTTCAAGAAGAGTTCATCAAGAAAGGTGGAAAGGGAATGTCCCTCGAGTGGAGTCGCCAGGAAAGCTAAGGGAAATACTTTGGGATAGCTTTCCAAAGTGTCATTAGGGTACGAAGAGGATTTAAAATCCTTCTCGAAAATGATGCTAAAATGTTATAGTGAAAGCTATAGGTTGACCAAAGCCCGACCCAACCACAAATCAAGTGCTACAACTTGGGAATCCTACACCCAATGTCACCTTGATGTAGGTCCCACACTTCAAGGGTGACTAGGTCACTCTAGGGAGGTGATCTCGGTGACCCTAGAGGGATTTAAAATGAGATGAATATGGATGGAAGTGAATCCCCTATAGGTCAAGTATAAGTGGAGTGAAAGGTGGAAAGAGGTGCCTTGTAAGTCAAGTAATTGTTGCCCCACAGGTATAATACTTCTCCATATGATTGTACCTGCCCGAGACACAAGAAAAGACACTTTGCAATAATATATGTTAGTTGGATCAACAAGTTAATCTTGCTGTCCCTAATTTGTAGAAATATACAATAATATATATCAGCAAGAAAATGACACTATAAGCTGCTCAATAAATGCTAAAGATAAAGTTAAAAATGCAAGAGAAAAACTAGTAAATGACTAGCTAAACTCAAAATGAAAAAACAATACTCTTAGCATAAAATATAAAGCTGTTGTAAACACTTGTCTGCAGAAAATTATATCATCCTTATGGCTGTAACATTCAATCTATTATAGAAAGAAAATCATCCACTGAAATCCCCTCAAACTTTGCCAAAAAGTGCATTGGACCAAGCAACAAAGGTGTGCAAACTTTGAGCAAAATCCAATGGTTGATAACAGAGTTATTCAAGCAAATGGGTTAGGGTTTCTTCAACCCTAATGGCTGAAGATGTAATTTTTTAACAGCAGAAAGAATTAGTGGGAGAGACGGGATGCCCTAGTAGGGGAATACTCCTCTCAATGAGGCTAACCAACTTCAAGCAAGAAACCTTTCAAAAGACCAAAAATTGTGTTTCCCAAGGTAATGATTTTATATATCCAATGCAAAACAAGGGGGTATGACTAGTGCCTTTACTATTGGGTTAATGGATTTAATAAACAAATATCTTAGAGAAGCTATGTCCTTGGGGGTGTAATCCCTTTTACTTCCCAATGCAAGTTTCTCTAGGCTAGGGTTTAAGCTAAGAGGGTGTATGCCCTTATACTTATCTTAGAAAATCCTTGTATAATCAATGAGGTGAAGAAATAAAATGATGAAGACTATGGTGGGGGTGTATTCCCTTATAATTACCAGTGTTGTATATCTCTCCGATATTCCGATAAATTTTGATTTAAACACATGTATGATATATTCAAAATATTCCAAGTTAAACCCCTGTCTTGCGACATTTTCCGAGATATTCTAATATTTTCTGCTGATGTCATTGAGAAGTTACATTCCAAACCCTCACCAATAATTTCCCCGAGACAAGATATACAACATTGATAATTACCACCTAGCACCTAGCATAACAATACTTAACTTGAAAAAATGATAGCATAATAGTAGAAAACCATACCAAGATGAAGAGAAATGCCAAGATAATCCACCACATGAACTAGAAAGCATCATCCAAGACTAGCACTAGAATTCCATCAACCATTCACCAATATATAGCCATAAACAAGTGCACAAGAGATAAAAAGAACCAAGTGTTGTGCAAATTTCAGATCCAATTCCTCTCACAAGAGGGAGAGTTATGTTTTAAATGAGATCTTATGATCTCTATTTATATAAATTGTAGCTAACATAGTTTGTCCACAAATTAAGGAGTAAAACACAAGATTAGGGGTCAACAAACCTAATCTTACACCCTTAACAAAGTAGTATTAAACAATTCACTTAAAATTTCACTTTTTGCACAAATAAAACCCTACTTTAGGAGGATGCCACCCCTTTAGGGGATGTTTTGCGACTTTGAGGAAGTCGTTGGTGTTGGAGAAGCATGGATATGCCTCCAAAGGCCACATTTCAAGAATCTAATCACTCTCATCATGGTGAAGACCCTATCCTCCTCAAAATGTCCATGTGTCAAAAGAGTGGCACCTCACCACCATGCCCTAGCCCCAAAAGCATGATGTCAAGCTAAAAAAATAGGATGTTTTTCCCCTCCTGGGAAAATCATTTGGCAAGTGAGGGATGGGATATATCATCCAGGTCATCATCAAGGCCTTCCCAACCTGATCTCTCTCATCCTAAATGCATTCCCCTAGCATCCAACCTGTGGGCTTGTAGCCCCATGGAATCCTAGGCTAGGCTTGTTCTCCCAAAACTGTCCACCAACTAGGTCCGACAAAGACAAATGAGCATGCCCTCCAAGGATCTCAAGTCATAACATCATTATAAAGGAATCCAATTAATAAGTAATCCATCTAATCATGTGCATCAAAGACCACTATATCAAACAATTAACAACTCAAAGACACTACATGACTTGTCAAGATTAACTATGGGAGGGTTGACGAGGTGTCCTATTGGGTAGGTATTTCCCTAGGTCAAGGAGAGATTCCAAGAGATCCCTCTGTAAGCCATGTAAAGTGGATGAAGTGGTTGGGGTCAAGACTCAATGGGTATAGGGATCATGACATACAAGGGATAGTAGTTTCTCATTCATGGGTGCCTTTGTAGAGGGTGTGTGGTACCTTCATCCACAATGCACTTTTTCCAAGACCATCAATTGCATTTTATCTTTCTTTATTTATTATCTTTCAATATATCATAAGGAGAGGTTGAATTTCACTGCTCTGGCATGGTGACCAGATGTTGGAAATGTCACCCACAAACACCTAATGGAAATGATAAGGTTTTCTCGTGATGAGACCCCCTTTCTCTTAGCCATGCAAGTAAGAGCCATTTCCCTGGTTTGGTGACTAGATGATGACAATGTCATACCACTAGATATCCATGGATGTGATAGGTCGACTCGTGATGTGACCTCCTATCCTTCAACTAACCTTTTAATCATTCTTTATTATATTATGGGTCCCCTTTATTTAGAGATAAGTGTTTCATTTATTTATTGGGTGATCCTTGGGCGAAGCATCTAGAAGGTTTATATAAGGCTTCTATATTTTACACAACATCAATTCCTCAGGGCCTTTATCCCCTTCTTCCCATAGAATGAGGGACAACCCCTTCTTGGGTCAATACACCCTAAAATACCAAGAGATAAGGAAATGAAGGGGAACAATTATGGAAAGTGGTAAGTATGGTTGAGAACGGTACGATGGATCATTAAGGGAGTTCCCAGTAGAAAACCCATCCCCAAGGAAAACCACTTACTAGGGAACAATGCCAACCACCAAGGTGAAGCAATGAAAAAGGTGTAATGTCCAAGCACATATCTTGAAATCTAGAGAAATCTAAGACACAAAATAATCAAATGGCTTAAATATTGAAATGATGCTCACCATAATATTGAATTGTACCTCATGGAGCAAGGCCCACTTCCTTCCAAAAGCTAGTTGGTTTGGTTGATGCCATCTGCAAAACTGTGACCATCTGTGGTGGTGAGTGGGTTTTCCATCTATGAAAAAGGGTACTATTGGTCATGTAGTCTCTCGACACTCCATATCTGCAACCTGAGGGCCTCAAGACATAATCTCCTTAGTTATCCACAAAATGGGGATACCATAATCAATTTAATATCAGTAGTGCAAGACTGGATATTCAATACCTTTATAGCTGATTGACTAAAAGGAATGGTTTGGGTAAAAATTATGATCATACTTCATACTTTGTTTCATTAGTTTTGGACAATAATTAGGATTCTTTCTATCAAATATAACCTCACATCCAGAGCATAAACACTTAGCTTATTAAGTGAAAGATTTCATCTTGAATCTTGGAAGGAGATTTGATAACGAATTAGTTTTTACTTTTTGCTTTTAAGTTATCTACTAGCAATTGAGTATTTTTATGTGTGAACACTTAACACCCATAGATTGAGAATTAAGATGATAACGAATCAAAGAACATGATCACACATAGATAAGAGATCTATGCATGACATATAATGTTATTTAGTTTCTTTTCATACTTGATATTAATTTTGTGGAAAAAGTTAAGCTAATTCAAAAGGTTTGCTTGATATTATCTTGATAAATGATAGGCTTGAAGTGTAGTTTGCTTGTCTCCTAATATGCTAGAGTATTTTTAGAAGTTACAGTAGTTTGAAATTCAATAGTTTACCTACACATACTGTGTATACAATGCACAAGTTTACAAACCAGATTGACAAGTACAGAGTATATGAAAGTAACAATTAATTTACCCAACTTTTTTGGTGTTGTTACCAGGGAGTTTTTAAAAGGTAAACGGTAGAAGGATAATTTAGGTAGTTGTTTCTATTTGGCTTCCTAACTAAATTGTAGATTTTATGGAGGACAAGATGGTAAGACGCAAATTTTCTCTAGCTTCTAAATTTTTGCAAGGGTTCTAGCCCACCACATTCACTTTGGTGAGTCTATCTGAACCCTTTTCTGTCATGTAGTTGACTAATGGTTAGGCATAGGGATAACAAAGGTAGGTTTCGTAAATCAACTAGTAAGATTCCAGGTGATTTTTTTGGTAGTACTAAACCCCCCCCTACTAATCCAACTGAAAGGTATAAAGGTTGTTCCTTGTAGGAAGGAGAAGGTTCTACATCAAAGGTGAATCCAAAACATACCACACCATAATTAAGAACCGATATTGAAAAGGTGGAGGAAGTACAAAGAGAAAGTATGGATAAAAGAGATGAGTATAACACAAGGGGTGAGCAAACTCAAAATATTGATCCAATATTAGAACAAGTTGTCAATCCAGAACACATTTCCAAAGTCTTTGGATCAACCCAGAACGTAGTCATATTACAAATATAATATGTTGCGGTAGAAGGGATACCTAAATCACATATTGAGGAAAATTTTATTGTCCGTCAAAACCCAATTACTGAGCCACCCTTCTCTCCAAACTAAGACAAGAAACCAAATCTACTTTATTTAAGATTATTTGGCAGCATGGCAGAAGAAGAAGAAAGAAATGTAGAGGTAGAAGGAGAAGCAACCATTTTATTCTCTATCCTCGATCTAACATCGAATGTGAATATAAAGAACATTCCACCATCAATATTGCCAAATTTTAGAGGTATGATCACTGAAGACCCAAATAAGTTTTTATTTGAGTTTGATATCTTGTATAGAAGTCATAATTATGTGGATTATGCTAAAAAATTAAAGTTTTTCCTGCAACTTTGAAAGATTCTGCCTTGAGATGGTTTATGGGACTTCCATAGTATTCCATTAGGTCTTTGGAAGATATAAAAACTATTTTTCTAAATAAATACCAAGATTATTGTAGAACTAGAGACTCACAGAATGACATTTTTAAGATGCAACAACAAGATGAGGAGAGTCTTGAGGACTATGTTGAGAGGTTCCTATACAACCTTCCTAAGAGTAAACAAAGTACCTTAAACAATGATACTATTAGAACTATTTTTCTAAAGTGGATACATGAAGAGTATATAGAAGTGCTTAATCTCATGGGTTCTGGTGATTTTTCTCACTTATCATTTACAAAAATTTGTGATCTTTGCAGGATATATTCACGAAGTACAACCAAATTTGGCAAGGGAGTAAGAGATACTTTAACAATAGATACTAAATCTGGTGCAGGTGAAGTGACGAGGATGGAGTAGGAAACTTACTAATTTTTTTAAAAACAAATATCCTTGGTACTATTAACTTGCAGCGAGATACACTTAATATTAAAAGGAAACAAGAAGAAGAAGAAGCAACTTTAACTATATTTTGTGTTGGGTGTAGGAAAATGAATCCTTTAAGAGAGTGTCCATTGGATAATGTAAAATATTTTTCTATTTGTGTAGATAACCATGACATAGAGAGATTCCTCTCATTGTTTGGACTCCAAGCTATCTACCGAGGGAGAAATGGGACAGTTGAACCATATTTTCAAGTTGCACAAAGAAGGCCTTGGAAACCACACCCACAAGGTATGGCACATGACCCTTCATTACAATTTTCTGCATATTATAATGTTTATCCTCAACAATGGAATACTCCAATGAATTGAAAACAAAGTTGGCGATGGAATGCTTATGGAAATATGGCCCCACAACAAATTCCAATGCCTTATCCAACTTATCCACAATTTCCACATGTTGGACCTGTTATCGCTCAGTTTGTAGTTTAGATCAAGTAGCTTAAAGGTAAGGGTCAAACTGGTGTAATAGGAGCTTCCCCACCCACTGTCACCTCGATGGGGGGCTCTTTCTATTTAGGGTGGCTAAACCTAAGGGAGACGTCCCAAGCAATCTGGGGTTTTGAAAGGAAAAGGTTTAAAGAATCAAGGCAAGTTTGCCCCTTCACAGATTGCCACCAAGAAGATAGTAAAAAAGAAGATACACCACAGAGAAAGTACCTGTTTGCGAGAAAATAACACTAATACATGCAACAATGGTTAATACTTCTTTAATCAATGACTATCAATATTATATATGAGCACCTACAGCAATAATTATTGATGAAGTCAATGATTGCAGTAATAACTATGGCTTATAATATCACTTCTCAATAAATACAGAATGATATAGCATTCAATAGAGATGATTAATCCTTGAATTAACACAATTCACCAAATATCATTAAATGCTCATATATGACAGGAGTGCCGCGTCACTATGCCATAGGTGACGTCAGCCTTGTTCTAGGGTTAGTAATATAGACAAAGAGATCAACGTTTTGCAAATAGGACAATGAATTTTATCAACACATCAATGTCTATCATTAGATGACTAAGCCACAACGTTTTCTATCAACCAAGAGTTCAAACAAGGCATGACGTCATCATCATTTTTAGGGTTAGTAGACATTAGGGTTAGTTAGGGTTTCAAATTTAAGAGTTTAGAAAGAGTTGTTTTGGCACCACAAGCTCAACGTTTGAGAGATAGACTAGTGCCTTAGGGTATTATGGAGTCAGAAACAATGGCAAGATCTTGGGAGAATCAAAACCTAAGGACTGGAGAGTTAGGTTCTATGGTGCTGCAATGGCAGGGCCCTAGAATCAAAACCCTAAGGGGACAAGGCTCATTCCAGTGTTGCTTAAGAAAGGCCTCATGCTCCTCCCTCTTTCCTCAAATATCCTTGGCAAAACGACTAGCTTTAAAACACAAGTCTAAGGGTGAAAAGTGTTGCAAGAGCAAGGCCCTTCAAACCCTAAGAGTCAAAACCCTAGGTGTAGAATTAACTGGGCCTAGGACGTCTTCTTTCTTCAACTTATGTTAAAAATCTAACTCAGAAAAAGGATGACTAGTGTAGCAACGACTAGGCTAAATCCTCCTTAATCAATGGATAAAACTAGTTTCTCACTCATGGGGACATATAGCAAGGACCTACTTGTGTGCTTGCTACCTAGGGTTTCAAGATTAAGCAATATAATAGCAATGTAATAATAAATGCAGGAGATTTAACCTACAACCATTCAATTAAGAAGTTTTGCTTGAGAAATACACTTACAAATCATGAAGAGAGCTTATCACACCCTAGTTGTAAACCTTCCAATGAGAGAAAACACCATAACATGCCAAGAAAAATCCTCCACAAGAGTTGCGCCTCACTTCCAAGAGCAATGATACCAAGACAAAATACAAAAATGTGTCTCTCACAAGAGAGTGAGTTGTGTTATCATGAAAATGAGAGGCAACGTCCCCTATTTATACCAATCTTATGACCTTTAATTATAAAAATAGGTCATTAAAACAACCGACAAGGATGACCTTTAATTTTAAACTATTTTTACATTAAATGCTAAGAAATGTCATAATATGAGCTAAAAAGGGAGACGTCAGCCCCTTCTGAGGGAGACGTTGGCCCTTTTTGGGCAAGCTCAGCATCCAGGAAGCCAAACGTTAGCCCTTTTAGGGCTCCTCCAAGCTGCCACAGGTGCCAAATTATCCCAGCACACTGCCACATGCTCCAGACAACATCCAGCTGCCTCAGGTGACATCCTGTCCATCAGAAGCAAATGTCCCATCTGCAGTAGGTGATCCCCCTTAGGCCGGGCTCTGCCAAAGTGTCCTGGGTAGGACGTCCTTCTTCCTTCTCGTGCAACGACTCACCATAACGTTGTCCTATCTCTTCCATCCTAGCAACCATATGATGGGCTCTTCATCCCCATGGAGGTCCGAGCTAATCATATCTCCATGTGTACCAGTCCTCTGGCACCTGTCCGTCGGGTATGGTCCTGCACATCAAAAACTACGCCCTCCATGGGCTCATCAGTCCTCGAGATCATAGCAATGTCAATCATATTTCATCATTAAATTTATCAAATACATGCATGAAATCCCTAGCATATCATCTAAGAGCTCAAAGACATTACACATATCTACTATACAAAGCTGAAGAAACCAATAGAATAACCTATTGGACAAATACCCACAAGAAAAGGAAAGTTTCCTCAGAGGATCATTCAAGCCATGTTTATGAAGTGTTATGGTATAGGGATGTCCAGACATAGTAAGACCAAGGGCAGGTGTTGTTTGTGGGTGCCTTTGTAGGAGGTGAGTTGTACCTGTCATGGATGCATTTTTTCCAAGCCCCTTTATTCCCTTTATTTTTCATTTATTGTTTTTCTTTCTTTTTTACTTCAAGATCTGACCAGAGGACACTGCCTTGGCATGGTGACCAGAGCTAACAGTGTTACCCACTAGTATTTTCACAGAAATGATAAGGCTGGCTCGTGATGAGACCCCCTTTCCCTTGGCCATGCAACCAAAGGTCACTTCCCTGGCATGGTGACCATATGATGACAATGTCATACTGCTAGATACCTATGAACATAATGGCCGGCTTGTGATGGGACCTCCCGTACTCTTGGTTAGGTCTTGTTTTATTATTTTTCTTAGGGTCCCTTTTGTTTCTTATCGAGAGGTCTTTTATTGCCTTCTCGGGGATCCCTGCGCGAAGCATCTCTAGGTTTCATTTCCTACGAATTTTATCTTTTACCAGCTGCTTTTACCCCTTGGGCCTTTAGCCCCTTCTTCCCACAAGACAAAGTGTAACCCTCAATAGGTCATCCTAATGGCCAGACTAGGGGAATGGGATGGATTAATGGAAGAGAAGATGTAAAATGATAGAATGGTGGGAGTGGACGATGGCTCTGCAAATACCCCTTGGTGGCTAACCAAAGCCCATGAATACCGGCTTGCTAAGTCACCCCGTCAATCACCCCAATAATGGTCAAGTGGATTAGTGTAAGATCCAAGCAGTTATCAGAAATAAAAGGAACCTAATGCATATATAAGAAGGTTATAATGATCAAACATGACACATACCATGATACCTTGGACCAATTACCTCATGGAGCAAGAGTCTTCTCTGATGCAATTCCAAGATGATGGTGATGGATGTTGCTACTGCTGACAGGACAAGTCTGAAGAAGAGGAAGAAGGATGGGTTCTCCAGGGCCATTCTCAGGTCAATCCTGCTCTCGGTACTTCATGCCTAGGACCTGTGGGCCTTGAGACATGATCTCCTAGTTATCCCTAGATATCGGGGATAACATCTGGCTGCAACTCGGGGACATGTGCTCATCGTAGAGCGCATGAGAACCTCAACATCTCTGGCATAAACCTGCAGACCTTCTCACACTTGACAAGAAAGCATCAACGAAAAAAGGTGGGGTGGTATTTCCACCCCGCAAAATAATATATGCATGTAAGGTAATCATAAATGCAAATAGAAAGTAAAACACTTACCTGTACTTACCTGTTGGCTGCATGTTGGTGTAGTCAAACAACCAATGAAGCCAACCCAACAATGTTCCTCGATACCTGCCTTTGTGATTCATCATAAACCAGAACAGTGATAAGTCAAGAACAAAAATGTCATGAGTTATAATTTATATCATATCATCAGAAAAGACAGAATTTAACTCATGGAGGTGGGTGGAAGGGATAAAATTCTGCCAAGTCCATCTCTGAGGAAAGTACTCAATCCACTTCAAGAAAGGGTCTTGAAAAGAGAGAGGTTTAAAAAACTGACTCAAAGGAACTGCAAACTGGTTATCTAGGATATCCTCATGCCCTGAGGTCAAGGAAGGGTTCGACAAAGGTCTAGCAGATGACTGGCAAGCTAAAAAGAGAAAGTAAAAAAACTGATTGAAAGACACAGTACCCAAACAACCCTTAGAGTTCAGGGTTTGCCTAAAGGGAAACTCAACATTAAAAATATACTTCCCATGAACACCTTTAATGGACAGACACGGTGAAGTAAGAACAGGTGGATGGAGTGAAAAACCATGAGAGACTTTCCTTAGGCAAACAATGTTCTTACTTGTATCAAAATTTGAGCAGATAGGTGATTGGCAATTATCTTCACAACATAAATTCAAATGCTCAGAAGAACAGTCATCAAAGTCCTCAAGGTATGACCGAAAATCATCAGGAAAAGGTACTGGGTCATCCTTGGTCCTTTGGATGGTATGGGTAAAAACCTTATCTCCTTGTTGCCACTGGTCAAAAGTAATTTGTTGTGGTAATTGTAAGGGAAATACCCGAAGATGACTTTTTATGTCATAGATGGGATCTATATCATAACTAAATGCATCCCATCTACGTCTCCCCACAAGTATGAACTCGTCAAAATCAGCTATGTCAGTATCAGTATCATAACATGGAGGAGTCACATCATCCAATACTCCTCTACTCTTTGTGTCATAAGGCAAAGAACCATTTAAAACTTGGAAGGGGGAACAATGTACCTCGCTTAATCCTTCCTGTGCAAGAGCTTCAAGTATTTGGATAGCATCATCAGGTGGAATATCTGCCTCTGCATCTTCAATCTTGATACATAGGGGATCTGGCTCGTCCAAGGGTTCCACTCCTTCTTCATTCTCTGAGTCATAAAACAAGGTATCATCAAAAGAATCAAAATAACTTACCTCATTCTCTTCATCTTTTGCAGGAGTGACAAGATCTTGGAGAGCTTCATCAGATTGAGGAGCGATTACTGGTGCTTCATCCTCATAATGCACGTTTCTGGTTACATCTTCATTGCATTATATTGGATTATGGGAGTGATCGTGCTCCTCTTCAAGGGGTTGATAATGGTCTTCATAAACCTCGTCTTTTGTATCAGAGGATTCTTGGTATTGATCATGATAAGCTTTGCTGAGATCTTCTACAATCTTAGTGGTAAATCCTTTGTGATGTAAGGTTACCATGAGGTTTTGAAGGACATCTTCATACGTTTGGAAATCTGGCTTAGTAAGATCTATAAACTTACTGATGAGGTGTATGAAAGATGATATACCCCTGTCCTTGCAACAACTCTTAAAACGTTTCTATAAGTAGGATGGCAGGGTGACCAAAAACAACTTTATAAGAGCATCCTCTCCTCCCAAATTTATCTCGCTCGAATGCTCCAAAAAATTCACTATGTGAGGAGCTAGCAGCCCCAAAAACGTTGGAGAGTTGTCTAGCCATTTATTATCAAAGTAATTTGGGTATCCTTGAAAACTTCTGAAATCAATACTTGGATACATATGTTCCCAGTATGCCATGATCCCATAATTTGAAAATATCACAGAAGGTAATGTGGCACGCTAAGAAATATCAGTGGAGTTGCCAGATAGTTTTCCTGAAACTACCAAATAATAGGGGGAAAAAGGTCTAGTGGAGTCGCTAGGTAAGCTTGTAAGAGAAAGGTCTTTGAGGCAAGGCTTACCAAAGGATTTGTCATTGAGGAAGGCTGACTCAGTGTTCCCCGACAAAGGCGCCAAAATGTTATCGCTCAGTTTGTAGTTTAGATCAAGTAGCTTAAAGGTAAGGGTCAAACTAGCGTAACATGAGCTTCCCCACCCACTGTCACCTCGATGAGGGGCTCTTTCTATTTAGGGTGGCTAAACCCAAGGGAGACATCCCTGGCAATCTGGGGTTTTGAAAGGAAAAGGTTTAAAGAATCAAGGCAAGTTTTCCCTTTCATAGATTGCCACCAAGAAGATAGTCAAAAAGAAGATACACCACAGAGAAAGCACCTATTTGCGAGACAATAACACTAATACATGCAACAGTGGTTAATACTTCTTTAATCAATGACTATCAATATTATATATGAGCACATATAGCAGTAATTATTGACGAAGTCAATGATTGCAGTAATAACTATGGCATATAATATCACTTCTCAATAAATACAGAATGATATAACATTCAATAGAGATGATTAATCCTTGAATTAACACAACGCACCAAATATCATTAAATGCTCATATATGACAGGAGTGCTGCCTCACTATTCTAGAGGTGACGTCAGCCTTGTTGTAGGGTTAGTAATATAGACAAAGAGATCAACGTTATTCAAATAGGACAATGAAGTTTATCAACACATCAATGTCTATCATCAGATGACTAAGCCACAACGTTTTCTATCAACCAAGAGTTCAAACAAGGCATGACGTCATCATCATTTTTAGGGTTAGTAGACATTAGGGTTAGTTAGGGTTTCAAATTTAAGAGTTTAGAAAGAGTTGTTTTGGCACCACAAGCTCAACGTTTGAGAGATAGACTAGTGCCTTAGGGTATTATGGAGTCAGAAACAAGAGCAAGATCTTGGGAGAATCAAAATCTAAGGACTGGAGAGTTAGGTTCTATGGTGCTGCAATGGCAGGGCCCTAGAATCAAAACCCTAAGGGGAGGAGGCTCATTCCGGTGTTTCTTAAGCAAGGCCTCATGATCCTCCCTCTTTCCTCAAATATCCTTGGCAAAACGACTAGCTTTAAAACACAAGTCTAAGGGTGAAAAGTGTTGCAAGAGCAAGGCCCTTCAAACCCTAAGATTCAAAACCCTAGGTGTAGAATTAACTAGGTCTAGGACGTCTTCTTTCTTCAACTTATGTTCAAAAGCTAACTCAGAAAAAGGATGACTAGTGTAGCAACGGCTAGGCTAAATACTCCTTAATCAATGGCTAAAACTAGTTTCTCACTCATTGGGACATATAGCAAGGACCTACTTGTGTGCTTGCTACCTAGGGTTTCAAGATTAAGCAATATAATAGCAATGTAATAATAAATGCAAGATATTTAACCTACAACCATTCAATTAAGAAGTTTTGCATGAGAAATACACTTACAAATCATGAAGAGAGCTTATCACACCCTAGTTGTAAACCTTCCAATGAGAGAAAACACCATAACATGCCAAGAACAATCCTCCACAAGAGTTGCACCTCACTTCCAAGAGAAATAATACCAAGACAAAAGACAAAAATGTGTCTCTCACAAGAGAGTGAGTTGTGTTATCATGAAAATGAGAGGCAACGTCCCCTATTTATACCAATCTTATGACCTTTAATTACAAAAATAGGTCATTAAAACAACCGACAAGGATGACCTTTAATTTTAAACTGTTTTTACATTAAATGCTAAGAAATGTCATAATATGAGCTGAAAAGGGAGACGTCAGCCCCTTTTGAGGGAGACGTTGGCCCTTTTTGGGCAAGCTCAGCATCTAGGAAGCCAAACGTTGGCCCTTCTAGGGCTCCTCTAAGCTGCAACACGTGCCAAATGATCCCAACACACTGCCACACACTCCAGACAACGTCCAACTGCCTCAGGTGACGTCCTATCCATAAAAAAAAAACGTCCCATCTACAGTAGGTTATCCCCCTTAGGCCAGGCTCTACCAAAGTGTCCTAGGTAGGACATCCTTCTTCCTTCTTGTGCAACGAATCGGCATAACATTGTCCTATCTTTGCCATCCAAACAACCATCTTATGGGCTCTTCAGCCCCATGGAGGTCCGAGCTAATCATATCTCCATGTGTACCGGTCCTCTGGCACCTGTCTGTCGGGTATGGTCCTGCACATTAAAAACTACGCCCTCCATGGGCTCATCAGTCCTCGGGATCATAACAATGTCAATCATATTTCATCATTAAATTTATCAAATACATGCATGAAATCCCTAGCATATCATCTAAGAGCTCAAAGACATTACACATATCTACTATACAAAGCTGAAGAAACCAACAGAATAACCTATTGGGAAAATACCCACAAGAAAAGGAAAGTTTCCTCAGAGGATCAGTCAAGCCATGTTTATGAAGTGTTATGGTATAGGGATGTCCAGTCATAGTAAGACCAAGGGCAGGTGTTGTCTGTGGGTGCCTTTGTAGGAGGCGAGCTGTACCTGTCATGGATGCATTTTTTCCAAGCCCCTTTATTACCTTTATTTTTCATTTATTGTTTTTCTTTCTTTT
>ML777328.1:982466-994642 GCA_009831015.1 Picea engelmannii | reverse complement strand
CAGTCATAGTAAGACCAAGGGCAGGTGTTGTCTGTGGGTGCCTTTGTAGGAGGCGAGCTGTACCTGTCATGGATGCATTTTTTCCAAGCCCCTTTATTACCTTTATTTTTCATTTATTGTTTTTCTTTCTTTTTTACTTCAAGATCTGACCAGAGGACACTGCCTTGGCATGGTGACCAGAGCTGACAGTGTTACCCACTGGTATTTTCGCAGAAATGATAAGGCTGGCTCGTGATGAGACCTCCCATCCTCTTGGTTAGGTCTTGTTTTATTATTTTTCTTAGGGTCCCTTTTGTTTCTTATTGAGAGGTCTTTTCTTTCCTTCTCAGGGATCCCTGGGCAAAGCATCTCTAGGTTTCATTTCCTACGGATTTTATCTTTTACCAGCTGCTTTTACCCCCTTGGCCTTCAGCCCCTTCTTCCCACAAGACAAAGTGTAACCCTCAAGAGGTCATCCTAATGGCCGGACTAGGGGAATGGGATGGATGAATGGGAGATAAGATGTAAAATGATAGAATGGTGGGAGCGGACGATGGCTCTGCAAATCCCCCTTGGTGGCTAACCAAAACCCATGAATACTAGCTTGCTAAGTCACCCCGTCAATCACCCCAATAATGGTCAAGTGGATTAGTGTAAGATCCAAGCAGTTATCAGAAATAAAAGGAACCTAATGCATATATAAGAAGGTTATAATGATCAAACATGACACATATAATGATACCTTGGACCAATTGCCTCATGGAGCAAGAGTCTTCTCTGATGCAAGTCCAAGCCGATGGTGATGGATGCTGCTACTGTTGACAGGACAAGTCTGAAGAAGAGGAAGAAGGATGGGTTATCCAAGGCCATGCTCAGGTCAATCCTACTCTCGGTACTTCATGCCTATCACCTGTGGGCCTCGAGACATGATCTCCTAGTTATCCCTAGATATCGGGGATAATAGGACCTTGACCAAGTTTTGGGAATTTCTTGGTCATGTTGACCTATTTTTGAACTTTGACAGCCCGTCAAAGGAGGATCACAAGACAGAGCAAAGATCATGGGATCTCGTCCCCCTTTTGGGCCCCTTTTTGGGTTTTGGGGAATATGTAATGGGAATGGGATGTCGACCCATGGGTTTACCCATGTTTAGGCCTATTTTGTATGTATATATAGATGTCTAGGCCATATAGAGAAGTAGTGGGTGATATATCTGTGTGATGCAGGCTAAGTGCCAAGAGTTGGATCTGTGTGATCAAGGCTTGGTGCATTCAGTGTAAGACTTGAAGAGCTAAGTGCAAGTCCCTGTGAGAGACTGTAGAAGGATTTGTGTTGTAATGCAAGGAAGAAGGATCTAGCGAGTTGTGCAGATCTTATGTCCTGTGCAGAGTAAGGATTGTGCGGCTCTGTCCTTGTAATCGATTGATTGAAGACAATAAAGAAGAATATTTGGTGGACGTAGCCCCAAGGTGGGGGTGAACCACGTAAACACTGTGTTATGTGCTTTGTGCTCTATCTTGATGTGTTCATATGGTATATGCTAAGTGATCTAATATGTTTAAGATAGATCTTCTTATGCTTAGTGCCACTGATTAGTAGAAAGATAGATCTGATATACATGAATATGCTTAGTGCTTGATCTACCAGATCTGACATATTTATTTATGATAAGTGCTTGAATAAGTGCTTGGTGCGTTGTTGTAGCATTGAACCCTAGGTCTACCCCTATGCCAACAAATGGTTCAGTTGTCGGGACTGAAACCGTGATTGCTGGGAACTGAGAAAGAAGAAGATTTGTGCAAAGAAGTGACCTGAAAGCTTTGTGCATAGATATTTTCCCTAGTGCATGGTATTCTACTTGACTTATAAAGCTCTGTGCTAAAGAAAGAATATCAGATTTGAAAGAAAGAAGCTCGATCTCAAGAAAAGAAGATAAGATCTAAAGGAAAGAAGCAAGATCTAAACGCTTGGCACTCTAAGAAAGGTAAAAGTAAGAATTTCTGATCAAAAGAGGTAAGATATGCAAGCTCTGTGCTATGATGAAGGTAAGAATAGTTAAAATTTTTAGATCTGAAAGCTTTGTGCTCTATAGAAGTAAGATAAGTGGAAATTTTTATTTCTAGAATATGGATCTAGGTATGATTGATAGGATTTGTCCTAGCTTGAAAACTAGGGTATTAATAGATGAGAGAAGGTTTGATATGAGTAGATTTGACAAGAATAGTGAAAGATACATTATACCTATGCATAGAAATAATATTTGGACTAACGAATGGATGCAGGATCCTAGAAAGAATTTGTTGCAGGTTAGTTACCATGATCCTAGTGTGCAGTACAGGAGAGGCTGGGGATAATTTAAAAGAAAGAGAGGATTGACCCTCTATTATAGTTGCAGAAGACCAACGCATCTTGTTAAGGAATTCCCTGGAAGAAGACCTATTTGTCTTTGTTGTAAGGTTATGGACCATGAAGTGTTGGATTTCCCTAGAATGATTGCTAAGCTTGAAAGAATGACTCTGAACTAGGAGAACCCTAAGGCAGATCCAGAAACTAAGGCTATAGAAGAACCCCAGAAAGAATTAGAGAAAGTATTGTTGCAAATAAATGAAACCTTGAATGATCATCGACATGTCAGGTTATCAGAGATCTTTAAAGAAAAAGAATGCGTTGAAGCAAGAATATGAGACTTCGACATTGATTGTGTTCTAGATGAAGACACACAAGTGAATATCATGACAGAAAGAACTTGGGAATATATAGGAAGACCTTCTACGATCCCTTCATTAAGAGGAATAGGACTATTAAGAGGAAGCTGCTAAACTTATGTGGGAAGCTCCCTCATATACCTATGAACATTAATGGAACTTTGATAGAGGAATATTTTGAGATTATTAATTTTATTGAAGACAACGCCCCATTTACCATGTTAATAGGAAAACCTTGGATTGATAGAGCTCATGCCAGACGAAAGGAATAAGAAGAAGCCTCGGAGCAGAAGAAACAAGACTTAAAGGATTTCATGAATACAAGGATCACACAATTGATTGAAGAACATGAGAACATATCGAAGCTATTTGACACTAGAAACCCTGATGTCGAACTTGTAGTAACATCAGAGGAATCCTAGAACACTGAAGTACTTACTCCAGATAAAGAAGAGGTATTACCCTTGAATTCTAGGAAAGAATCTCAACAATGTGCAATGACTATGTTAAAAGACGATAAGAATCAAAATGGAAAAAAGAATACCGAGATGAAGCTCACTGGAAAGAAGGCTAGAAAGATAAATAAGAAGAGGGCTTAGATTGAAAAGTTACAGAAGATTCCAGAGGGAACTTCACTAATTTTTTTTTGCAGAATTGGAGCTTCGCTAGGATATCAGAACAGCGACACATGACACTTTGCCATGGAGAAGAAATATAGCCGTTGGGGCTGATATATCCATTCAACTTCTGCTCCGAATGGACAAAAAAACAATAAAGGTTCGTCATTAGACCGTTGTACCGTACCATAACAGATCGAACAAGAGTTAATAGGGGCTCATAACCATTGCATGCAAACCATTGCCAAGTTGCCTACTTATCCCTTCACACCATGTACGTAGAACACTTTTGCTAAATGAGAATTTGAAGCCTGCAGACTGAACTAATTGCATACAATATTCATTGTGCCCTTGCTATTATTCTAGTGCAGTTTCTAAGCCCATCATGACCTCGATAATTTTAATCCCGAGCACGTATGTTTGATGAGCTCACTGCAGTTGAAGAATTAGTGACAAAATTTCTCCTCAAATTGATGAAAGAAAGATTCATGTCATAGAGAGGAATGTCTACAGGTGTACAAGCATCTTTGATGAGAGGAATGCAAGCCTCTCCATCCACTGCTCGAGCCGGACCATCCCGATCAGCTGATGAGAAACAAACAAAGAATAGAGACGATATCGTGAATGCCAAGCTAATTCTGATCATTTTACCCACCTATCTACCACCTCTGAGCAACGAAATCAACCGAGACAATGTGCCCAGAGACTTTGAATACACTTTGGTCACTGCGTACCTTCCGAAAAAGGTGTGCACAATTCGTGCTAACTAGGATAAGCTCGCAGCGTTGAAGTTTAGCAACTTCAACCTCAATGACAGGAAGGTTTACATCATGCTCACCCTGCATAAGTATCTGATGAGAACAAAAGGAAATAACTCAAAGATTACCCCTCAGTCATGGACCCAGAACCTCGCACAGTCCACCCTACTAAATGTTATGAAAATTCCGCACTTCGGGTGACACCAGGAGGTGAACACATGCATCAAATTACTGTTGTCTTGCTATCATGGAGGTTATTTTTGGTTGAACCGCCACATCAAAATGGATCTGACATTGATCAATTAGATCACAGGGCTAAGCATGCAAGGCCCTGACCCACAAGATTTATACCCTGAAAAGACCGTGGATCACGCTCTCGATCAGAGGATAAAGGATACTTATGGTGATGTAGAGAAGGGCACGTGAGGCTACAAGGTATCCTCTTTCCAGAGTGACATAGTGCGCCTAGCCTGTCAACTGATCTCAAGGAAATTAGTTTGCAAGAACCGACCCACCCAAGTAACCAGATTTATATTCGACCTCGCAGGGAAGTGCGCGGAGGGACTTCACATGAATTGGGCGATGTACTTGGTGAACCAGTTAGAAATAGACTGCAGGGAGGCACACGAACAAGGATATGAGTTCCACTTCAGTTGGCTTCTCATCTTAATCGTGTTCATTGCGACCTTCCTAGACATCGAGCCCTTTGAACCACTAGCCACGAAGTTCAGTACGCTGTGGTACTCCAGCGACATGAACAAGCAGTGGAAATCAAATGTTGTCTTCCACACTTATTACACCAAACTGAAGACCGCTATCCAGTCTAAACCTCGCATAACCCCAAACACACTCCATAGGTTTAGACCCTTGATGAAATTTAATGTGGATCGCAATTTCATCTATATCACAACGTGCGCTGATAAGCATAAACAACAACTACAGTCATACTACAAGTTGACGAAGGATGACTTGGAGGAGATTACCAAGGAATGGTCGGTGAACCTCCTTGTTCCAGTGGATCCTGTGAAGCTATCTAATATTGACAGTCCAGAAGCAGTGCACGATACACCTGGACTGAGCAAGACCAAGAAGAATGAAGAAGCTCAAGATGTAAGCAGTACCTCGGTGAAGACTGCTTCTATCTCACCTAACCAAGGAGGTGACGATGAAGAGATAAATGGCGCAGAAGTTGAACAAAAGAAAGGCAAGGTTACACCACCTAGAGATGAGGATGACCCCTCGAAGAAAAGGAAATTTTCCCCTCTGAAACCTTCCTCAAGGAAGAAATCAAAAGCAACCAGGACTAAGTTTGAGACCACCCTCACCTTAGACGACTTTGAATTTATCATCGCAGCACTGAACGATTCTTCGCTGGAGATAACAGAGAAGAAGGAATCTAAGCAGGAGGAGGTGTTCAGTTGGATCAAGGTTGAACTTCAAGAAGTGCAGTAGGCACTATAGTCCATCCACATAGTTTCTATTGTGCCTCTATCAGCAAGAACACCAGAAATAGGAGATGAGCCAGCTCAACTCCATCGGATCGTTGATATAGTCGAAGCTCGCCTTCAACAAGCACAGGAGGAGACAGTGCAAGCCACCCAGGCTTTGGCACAAGAACAAGAATACCTTCTAGAGAAGCACAGTACTGCTGAATGGGAGAAGCTTGATCTACAAGATAAGTTTGATGAAGAAAAATCCCAGTTGCGTAAAGAAAAGGAACAGTTGCTCACAGAGCAACTCGAAGTTAAGGAAATGGTTCACAGAGCACTTCTCTCTGTGATAGTCATCGAAGTAAATACTGTAGGGCAAGTTACACAACAGTTGGCATAACTCGAAGAAGTAATCCAGCAGCTCCAACAACACATAACATATTTGGAGCTCCGCATGGTGTCGGAGAATCCTCAAGACGTAAGGGACCAGCGAGAAGACATTGCCTGCAACACAATTGACAGATTAAAATATCTTTCCTTGGAGTGCAAGCAGCTAAGTAACTGAAGCACCGAGACCTATTAGAACCTCACTAAGAACTTGAAGTTAAATACACTGGAGTCATAGCTCCAAGAAGCGAAGCAACACACAAATACACTACAGGCACAATTGAAGGCCCTATCAACTATAAATAGATTGAAGAGGTCTCACGAACAACATACAACTCAGCAGCAGATCCATATGCTTCAAAGAAAAGTGATGGAAGTCACTCAACAACTTCAACCTGTGCAAGATAAGGCATGTCTGTTGTTTACAGAGGTCGAGAGCCAAGGAGCAGAGCTAGAACAGGTCATCCTCACAGTAGAACAACGCCTAGAAGGGCTAGTGAACGACGCAGTGATCCAAGAGTTCATTGAATAAGAGACAAAGCAGCAAGTTGAAGCAACTCAAGCCAAAATTGAGGCATTCGAGGTATAATTTATCAGACCAGAGTGACTCAGAATGAGTCACAGGTGAGTGTTGGGGGCCTGTTGGCCCTTGACCAAGTTTTGGGAATTTCTTGGTCATGTTGACCTATTTTGGAACTTTGACAGCCTGTCGAAGGAGGAGCACAATATGAAGCGAAGATCATGGGATCTCGGCCCCATTTTGGGCTTTTGGGAATATGTAACGGGAATGGGATGTCGCCCATGGGTTTACCCATGTTTTGGCCTATTTTGTATGTATATATAGATGTCTAGGCCATATACAAAAGTAGTGGGTGATATATCTATGTGATTTAGGCTAAGTGCCAAGAGTTGGATCTGTGTGATCAAGGATTGGTGCATTCAGTGTAAGACTTGTAGAGCTAAGTGCAAGTCCCTGGGAGAGACTGTAGAATGATTTGTGCTGTAACACGAGGAAGAAGGATCTAGCAAACTACGCATATATTCAGTCCTGTGTGGAGTAAGGATTGTGAGGCGTTGTCCTTGTAACCGATTGATTGAAGACAATAAAGAAGAAGAGTTGGTGGACGTAGCCCCAGGGTGGGGGTGAACCACGTAAACACTATGTTATGTGCTTTGTGCTTTGTCTTGATGTGTTCATATGTTATATGCTAAGTGATATGATATGTTTAAGATAGATCTGCTTATTCTTAGTACTGCTGATAAGTATAATGATAGATCTGATATACATGAATATGCTCAGTGCTTGATCTACCAGATCTGACCTATTTATTTATGATAAGTGCTTGAATACATTAGATCAGTGTTAATGCTGCGAAGTTCTGTCCTATAAGTGAAGTGGTTATTGACTGTATATTGTGGAAATAATGGTGCTAAGTGCTTTATTAAGTAGTACAATCACAGATCTGTGTCCCAGCTAAGGTTGCAGACACTTGAGTCTTGCAACCACCCCTGCCTCTACCTCGGGTGAGACTTCATCTGCTTTGCAGGTGTTGCCGAAAGGGTCGATAGTTAGGGCTTTGTTGGTGTGCTTTTGTAGCATTGAACCCTAGGTCTACCCCTGTGCCAACACCAACACCTTACCCTCCAATACAAGCACAATTAAATCATCCTCAACCAAAAATTCCGCAACAATTAAAATTACCTGCAACTCAAAACCCTCCAATACCAACATAATTACCCACAATCGGTTCCTAATCCAAATAAAAAAATTGTTCAACATGTCTTCAATGCTGATTTGTAGACATTTCCAACTTACTTGATCACTCCAGTACCCTTGCAAGACATACATTTAAGGTCAATAAAGGTACTCCAAAATGAAAACCCCATAGTTGTCATTGAAGAAGAACTTTAAGAGGATGAAGCTCCTATCCAAACATCTAATTATGAGCCCCCTTCCGATGGGATTTTCACCACGACACAAAAATTTCTTATTTTAAATTTTGAGCAACCTCGGGCACCCAAAAACCCTCCTTTCCTAGAAAAGATAGCTTTAGAGAAACCTATGGCCCAACTTGAATTTGACTTGGAAACAAAAATAAAAAAATGTTTATGTGAAAATTCCCTTGGTACAAGCAATAAAATACATGCCTATCTACGCAAAAACAATAAGGGAATTATGTATTAAGAAACATAGGAGAAAAAGGAAAGACCCCCCTACAATTCAAGTTATAGGTTAATTAGCTTAGCTAATGTCCAGAAAAGTTAGAATGGAGAAATATGTTGATCCTGGAAACCCAATAGTCAATGTCTACATCAACAATGTTCCCTTGAAAAACACCCTAATTGACCTAGGGGAATAAATAAATGTTATGACTATAATAACTATGGAAATGTTACAATTTTATGGCCTCCGACCCACACCCACAGTTCTATAGCTAGATGATAGATCCCGAATAAATCCTGTCAGTGTTTTAGACATTGTCATTGTCACCTTGGCCTCATGGGAATACCCCATGGACTTCTTGGTTATTCAGCCTAAGACTACCATGGAGGGTCATCCATTGATTCTTGGGGGACCTTGGTTAGCTATAGTTGATGCCTTCATTGGATGCATATCCATGGAAATGACTATATTAAACCGAGCACCTATGAAGAAATGTATCCTCTATCCACCTACAAAACTAGTAGTAGAAGATTCCATGTGAGTAGAAGATCCCTACAAAGATGAATAAACCACACAAGTCCTTTTAACCATTGAACATCAAGGGGTATGAAAGAACAAACTGAAGATAATTTACTAAATCAATTCATCTCCACCATGGATGATGCACAATATCATGAATCATACTCTCCATATGATATCGTATTTAGTATGGTTTTTAAGAAAAATTGTGATTTGGAAAGTTCATCATCCCTTCCCGTGTAATCCATTAAATAAAGTTCCAGCCCTTATAGTGTTCTTGTTGATATAAACTCGGGTAAATTTGTAAGCATTAACTCTCAACTGGACCAAGATAAAATAGAACAATTAATTCGGGTACTACAAGAACAATATGGTGCATTTGCATGGGATTACAAAGACATGCATGGCATTCCCCCTGATACTTGCAAACACCATATCTCTACTCAGGATAATGCTAGACCCATTCAGAAACCACAATTTTGCATGAACCCCTCTCTAAAAGATATTGTGAAGAAAGAAATCAAAAAATTATTGAATGCCAACTTCATATACCCAATCTACAATAGAAAGTGGGTTTCACCACTTGTCATCGTGCCCAAGAAAAATGGTAAATGGAGAATATGTGTTGATTTTAGGAAACTTAATAAAGAAACCTTGAGATATTATTTCCCATTGCGATTTATCAATCAAGTGTTGGATACCTTGTCAGGTAAACAATATTTTTCCTTCCTAGATGGTTTTAGAGGGTATAATCAGATTCAGATTGCACCAGAAGACCAAGAAAAGACCACATTCACATTCCCATGGGGATCATTTTCCTATAGAGTTTTTCCATTTGGTTTATGCAATGCTCTCGCCAAATTCCAAAGGGAAGTATTAGTTGTTTTTTCTGATTTAATTGATGAATGTGTAGAAATCTATATGGATGAATTCTCTGTCTATGGTGATACTTTTAAAGAAGCACTTGACAATATCGAAAAAGTCTTAATTATATTTCAAGAAGCTTTCATTGCTTTAAGTAATGAAAAATATAGGATGTTATCAAAAGAAGGTATTGTTCTTAGGCATCACATTTCTAGTACAGATATCAAGGTAGACCAAGCCAAAATCAAATTCACGAGGGGTCTTCCAAGACCATGATCACAAAAAGAGGTAAGAAGTTTTTTGGGTCATGCCGGTTATTACAGGAGATTCATTGAAATTTTACAAAGATTGCAACACCCATGTTCAAATTGCTTATTAAAGATATTGATTTTGTATGGGACTCACAGTGTCAAATTCCTTCGAGGAATTTAAAGAAAAAATATCCACAACACCAATACTTAGGGGGCCTAACTAGACCCTCCCCTTTCATGTTAGTACATATGCTTCAGACACAACCCTCAGAGCTGTTTTAGGGAAAAAATAAGATCATATATCGTATTCCATCTATTTCATAAGAAAAAAATTGACACCAGTTGAGCTCAATTATATCATCACCGAAAATTAATTCCTAGTTGTCATGTATGGCATAAACAAATTTAGACACTATATAATAGGTTACAAAGTCTTTATTCACGCAGACCAATCTACCATAAAATTATTAATGAATAAACCAATCACCAGTGGTAGAATCACTAGATGGTTGTTATTATTGTAGGATTTTAAGATCACTATAGTAGATAGGTCTGAAAAGGAAAATCTCATTGTATATTTCCTCTCCAAAATCCAAAATGGAAGTGAAAATGATCCTGTAGATGATATTTTCCCGATGAACATCTATTTTCTATTTCTACTAACTCTCCATGGTTCGCAGATATAGAAAATTATTTGGCTACAGGGAAATTGTTGCAACACCTTTATTCATGGGAAAAACAACAAATTGCCAAGCTTAGTGCCAACTATTCATGGATCAGACGTGACCTATTTTGTACTGGACCAGATCATATTATTAGAATATGTTTATAGGAAGATGAGATGTTCGAAATTTTGTGATCTTGCCATGATGGTCCATGTGGGGGCCACTTTGCTGACAAGAGAACAGTCCACCAAGTACTTCATTAGGGCTACTACCGGCCAACACTCTTCAAGGATTCTAAAAGATATGTAAGGAGTTGTGACATCTGCCAAAGGATGGGGAGGTTAGTGCAAGCTGAAGAAATGCCCCTACAACCACATGTATTGATTAAGCCATTCGAAATATGGGATCTAGACTTCGTAGGACCAATCACTCTTGCATCAAAAAATAAAAGGGCATATCTTAGTTTGTACATATTATGTAACCAAATGGAAAGAAGAAAAATCTCTGTATCAAGCTAGTGAAAAATCAGTTGTTTATTTTCTTTATGAATATATTTTTACCTGTTTTGGTGTTCCAAGAGAGATTATGATAGATCAAGGAGTGCATTTCATGTCAAAGATTATTTAATTCATTACACAAGAATATCAGATAAATCATCACAAATATTATGCATATCATCCACAAGGTAACATATAGGCCGAGTCTACCAACAAAGTGTTGGAGGCCATTCTGACCAAGACCATGCAATTTCATGATAAGGTCTAGGAAGATAGACTTCTGGAGGCACTATGGGCCTATAAGATTTGTTATCGCGAAAATTGTAGGTTGGGAAAATAACGACCTAATCCACACTATTAAATTTGAACATTTTTGCGACGAAGTAGAGACAAATTTTCATCGGCGCAGAGTCATTTTTGCGACCAATTTATATATTTTTTTCGTCGGTCTAGTGACCACACATGGATCGTTGTCGGTCTAGCGACTGAAAAAAGAAGCCTATTCACAATAGGGAAATGTTCGGCTAGTGACAAATTTTAGTCAGTCAAATGACTAATATTAGTCGCAAGAGTGACCAAAACAACCCTGGCAAACTTAGTCAATAAACCAATATGAGTCGCTAGAACGACAAATATTAGTCACTAGAACGACCAAACCATCAGTTAAAAAGGTCAAAAGAAGGAGGATCAGTTAGTCACTAACTGACTAGCGACGAATAGGTTGGTCACTCTAGTGACTAACAGTTTGGTCGCTAAAGCGACCAACACGTTGATGTTTGTGACCAATTGGCTATACTAGCGATGAACAGGTTGGTCACTCTAGCGACTAATAGGTTGGTTGCTAAAGAGACCAACACGTTGATGTTTGTGACCAATTGGCTGTTCGACAACACAGGTATTCCAATAGAGGATGAACACCTTTAGTAACCACTCACATAACCAGATCAAAGATGAACACACCGATGTTTTCACGTGGTAAAACCCCTACGGGGAAACATCCACGGCCCCAGCCAATGCGACCACTTGGAGCAGTTTATTAATGCAAAGAAAAAGATTACAAAGAGATTTTACAAGAGAGTTTCTCACAATCGATCGTCGACAAATGACCCTCCATGCTCTTTAAATAGAGATCATGGACCAATCAGGTGTTAAGCCACAAATCAATGGCCGTTAATATCGAGGAGAGTATGAACCATCAGATCACTCTATGTCGAGAACATATCGTGACCGTCGGATTTCCTAACTACAAATACATACTAATGCATACTAAAGAAACACACTTTTACCTAACGACATATTAGACCAAGTAGATCTTAACTAACTCCTAAGTGTCTAAATAT
>ML777328.1:905998-938366 GCA_009831015.1 Picea engelmannii | reverse complement strand
CACATCTTTGTTAATTCTATAAGTTGTCATCTCTAACTCGTAATACATGAACTTATAAACCATAAACCTTATAACCATTGTAACCCTTAAACTTTACTAAACCTAACATTGATCCCTTCCAAGCCATAAAAAATAGCTCTTATGACCTTTAATCCTTATAACTCATAACTCCTAACACTTAAAACCCTAACCCCTCTAACCCTTACCGATATTACCCTATTCGTAAAACACTAAATCCATATAATCCATATTCGTAAAACACTAACCCCTTACTGCCATGACATCTAACCCCTCACCCATATAACCCATTACACACGTATCACCTAATTATTAACAACTATAACCCCTATAMGTCCAAACATGTATACTCTTTAAGTCCTTTAACTAATATCACCCCTAACCTCCCTAACCATAACTCATGTAAGCACTTAACCATTAATATCTACCCTTTATAATATTTATAACCCATAACACCTCATCTAGTTTATAATTCATTTAAGTTTTAATAGTTATAACCCATTATTTCCAAATACCTATAACGTCTTCATCACTTAAATACTAAAACCCTAGCATATATCACCCCTAAGAATTATCCCCTATAACCCCTAAATATTTGTATGTATTACCATTAACACTTAACACATATATCTTTTATCCATAATTAGTGCCTATAAGCTCTTCCTCTAAACCCTTAGAAGGAGTGAAAATAAACCATAAAATAGTTCAATAGCACCAAATTACTAAATCACATAGAGAAATTTTAAGTACTGACCTTCAAAATATCAGCTATGTAGAGTCTGATCAATTCAATGTTTCTCTTCTTGAAAGAGAATTGAAATCAAGATTTCATAAAAACCAGAACACCATTCAATCAGAACACCCGAATGATTTTCGCAACTGTATAAAATGATTGTCATAACTATAGAAAATTTGTCGTAACTAGGATATATATATGATTGATTTGTCGCAAATGACCGTTTGATTCCCACACATACCCTTGCTGGTCGATAGAGTGACTAAATGGTGGTTAGTCACTAGAGTGACCAAGATTCATCGTTAAAATGACTAACCTGGAATGTTGGTCGCTAGAGCGACCAACATTTGGACCCTGAAAAAAAAAGGTATATTTAGTACAAAAAATGCAAAAAAAAATATGACGAAATTCTAAACTGTCGTAATATTTCGTCGTAATTTGCGCCCAATGTAGTAGTGCCACTAGATGGCGATAACAGTGGGAGAGTTTACCCACCATCAAGTCAGATAAACCCTCCCTCTCTTTTGTGAAGGAAGAATCTAACAAAAGGGGGAGTCTCAAGTGATCCTAGGGGGATGTGAGATGGAAAGTGATACTGATGAAGATATGCCCCTATAGGTCAATTTTCTAGGTGGATATTGGGTTGACAACGAGCTTCAGAGGTGGTTTATAGGTTACCAAGTGTTTGAGTACTTGCAAAATATGGTAGTACCTTCCCGAGACACAAGAAAAGGAAAGACATAAGCTAAACAATCCAATGGAAAAGCAAGTTAAGATTTTTGTCCCTATTTGCAGCATTCAATGGAAATTTATATCAGCAAGTAAAATAATCAATTATTCTAAATTTAATTACCTAAAGCATCAAATAATTGTTGGAGAATAAAGCATAAAACATGTAGATTAATTCCAACACTTTAGCACAAGCTTTAGCGGTATTTAGAGGGATGTTATGAATTTTTCAGAGAATATTTGTAGCAGCCAATTGGCTGTAGAAATATTTTCTACAACAACAAGTTTCAACCATAAAAATCAACAAGTAAATCCACAAAACATTAGCCAATAACCAGTAGAACAAGAATCTAGGTTTAGAAGTCAATTTCCACGGTTGAAAAGTGAGTAAATGATGAAATAAAATGAAGTTTTCTGCAGCCCTAATGGCTGTGGCATTGAATTTTTTGCAGCAATGAAATCCTTGGCTAAAAGAGGATTCCCTTAGGGCATAATAAATCTTATAACACAAAGAAAAGTTTCCAACTTAAACAATTTTGATATCTCGTAATTCTACGTATACCAATGCAATGATTTTATTTCTCCAATGTAAGGGATTAGCGATTTTAACTATTGGTTTATGGAGTTTTTAAAAATTAAAGAGCTAGTAGTGATACTTCCTTGGGGGTGTAAGCCCTTTTACTCCCCAAGGCAAGCAATACTAGATAAGGAAAACCCTAGGAGGGTGTAAGCCCTTTTACTCCTCCTAGTATTCCTTTATGCAATAAATTATTCCAAGACAAATATGATGGGCTTAGTGGGGTTGCATGCCCTTATAATCCCCAAAATATTATCAAATTAACCTTATGACAAAGAAAATAATCAATAACATGAAATATTCCTTACCTAGTCCAAGCATTAACAAGATAAACTCCTTTTAACGAAGAAAATCCACCATAAAAGCAAGAAAAATAATCCAAGAAATATAGTGCCTTAATTCTTCATCCAATAGCCAAAGAAAACCATAGCAAGAGATATTAGCAAAAGAGATAGACAAAATTTCCCAAGTAGGGTTCAAATTTCAGCCAAGAATCCTATCTGAGATGAGAGAGTTGTGATGTATAAGTGAAATGAAATGATCTTTATTTATACAAATCCTAATAAAAGTGTTTTTCCACTTAATTTTAGGGTAAAACACAAAGTAAGGGGAAAACAACCCTACTTTTCCCCTTTACAATATAAAATTCAATTTAACTTTGAAAAATGATCAATAGAAACCCTAAAGTGATGTCATCCCTCTTCTAGGGTAATGTTTTGGCACTTTTGCAAATTGTTGGAGTGGAAAGTGAAAGTCGTTGGGCCCTCTAGGGTATCCCTCTCATGCGCTAGACCTTTCTCCTCCAATTCAAACCCTCATCCATCAAAACATGCCAAGTTTCAAGTCAACCAACACCACCACCCCAACCCTAGCACTAGGGTGATGTCAACCTCCTCAAAGGTGATGTTTAAGCCTCAAGAGAAAATCGTTGGGATAGAAAAGGGTTTGGTTAGGTCCTACAAGGTGTCTCTTTAGGCCTTCAAAGTCTGTCATCATTTTCCAATCTGTGGGACATGGCATCTGACCTGTGGGATTCAACCACCAAGGAAGCCCAAGCCAGGCTTGTTCTTCCAAATCTGTCCACCAACTAGGTCCTGCAAAGACAATGAATGTTCCCTACAAGAATATCAAGTCAAATGCATCATGATAAGTAAATCAAATCAATAAGAGATCCATCTAAGCATGTACATCCAAACTACCTCATAAAAATAAAAAAATTCTCAAAGACACTATGCAATTTGCCAAGTTTAGCAATGGGAGGGTTGAAAACCAACTTATTGGGTGAATCATACCTCAAGTTTAGGAGTGTTTCCCAAGTTGACCTCTCTCTAAGACATGTGGACAAAGTGACATGGATGGGGGTAAGACTCTTGGGCATGGGGTTCATTACATAGAAGGGACTTTAGTATCTCATTTATGGGTGCCTTTGTAGAGGGTGTGTTGCACCTTCGTTTTCAATTCAACCTTTTTCCAAGACCATTTATTTCCTTTTATCTTTTTAAGATGTTTCCAAGTTGAATCCAAGGTGGGGATTCTACCTAAGTATGAAAAAAAAGGCCCAACTTGAATCTACCTTGGTCACATCATGCTTCCCCAAGTTGAATTCATGTGTGGGGATTCTACCTAAGAATGAAAAATAGGGTCCTCACATGCTCTACCTTGGTTGGTATTTTGCATTAATTATTTTCACGGGCCCCATTATTTTATTATGAGATACATTTCATTGTCCTTGAGATCCCTGAGTGAGCATATAGAAGGTTTATATTTGGCTTTTATATTTTTCCAGCTATAAGCCTCTGGGCCTTCATCCCCTTCCTCCCATGAAATAAGGGACAATCCCTTCTTGGGTCAGTACAGTTGAAAATCCAAAAAGGTAAGGAGATGGGGGTATGAAGTATGGAAAGTCACAAGTATGGTCAGGAATGGAACAATGACTCATCAAGAGGACCTCCCAGTAGTGCATCTATCCCTAAGGGTGACCCACTTACTAGGGAACAATGTCAACCACCAAAGTGAAATAGGGCAAAGAGCATAATTCCCAAGAAAACGTTACAGAATCAAAAGAAGTTTAAAATCAAATAAAAACTTGAATTCCTCAAATATTGAAATGAAACTCACCATAATACCTGGCTTGTACCTCATGGTGCAAGATAAAATGTCTTCTGAAGTCCAGCTAATGTGGTGGATATCGTCATGATGATCCTGGAACCGCGATGGTGAAGCGGGTCTCTATCTGTGCAAGTGGACACTGTTGGTCAAGTTGTCTCTCGATACTCCATGTATGCAACCTGAGGGAATAAAGACATCATCTCCTTAGTTATCCCTAAGATTTTTGGATAACAGGACTGCATGGAGAAACACCATTGGACTCACTCCCTATGAATTGGTATATGGCAAGCAAGTTCTCCTACCCATTGAATTCCAAATAAGGAATTTCAGAACAAAAATACAATCGATTTTATATTTGATAGAGGCTCAGAAGAAAAGGTTGGCACAATTGAATGAGTTGGATGAAATTTGACATGACACCACCCAACATATCATTCTTGTTCTGGAACAATGGGCTAGGTGGCATGAAAAATTCATTAGAAAGAAGGTCTTCAAACTTGGTTACTGGGCTCTCCTCTTTGATTCCAGATTCAAGAAATTCAGGGGTAAGCTCTCCAGACAATGGTTGGGACCATATGATGTCAATACCATCTTTGATAATGGATATATGAGAATCATAACAATATATTCAGATCAGATATCCTTTGTGTTGAATGGCCACCGATTAAGATTGTACCACAAAACCATGTCCAGGGAAAGTTTTTTCAAGATATGGTATAACAATCAGAGATGGATGTTGTGAATAGGGGGTCTCCTTCCCCCTCTCTAACCTCTGCTTGAATTTTGTCCCAAATTTCTACTTGATATTTATATGTTAAAAAAATAAGAAGGAAAAATCGATAAAAAGAAAAAAAATAGAAAACAATAAAAGGTAAATAAAAAAATTAGTTTAGTTATGAAAATCAACTTTCTAGCGTAACTAGACATGGACTTGCTTGAAAACTAGGCTGTTGGAAAGTGGGTCCATAATAAAATTTGGCATATAGTTATTGGTTATACTTGCTATTATTTAAATCATTATGTTTGTTCTCGTGCTATATGATGGGGGATTCATTAGGGACCTCCTTCTAATGAACTTTTCTCCATCGACTCCAACATATTATCTGAGGTCAAAGTTGGAGATTTTTCATGGTACCTAGGGGCTTGCATGCATTAATGGTAGGTTGTCTCACTGAAAGTAGTGGAGATTCATCAATGCTCCCTGATTTTCAGATCTTGCAAGTGACTCAACTTCCACTCATTTATTTGCATGGTGAGTAGCCTCGCATTGGTTAACACCATTCATCATTGGCTGGTAATCCAATGTTTTCTTTCTATGTTTGACTTCAACAAATTCATTCACATAGATCGAATTATGCCAATATTGGGTTTTGGGTAAGATTATTTGGTTCGTGGTTCTAAAACAAATTTGCAATTTGTGAATAAAAGGGGAATAGGATGCAAGGCAACTAGAACAAATAAATGTCTCAAAAAGAGGAGGTTATCTCTTCCTTTAAAAGGCCTCATTCTAAGGGACCAAATCTATTATTCGTTATAGAGCTTGAGGCATATGTGTTATTCTATCCCCCCACCTCCTTGCTTTAGTGTTATCGTTGTAGCTATTTCTTCTCACTCCATCATCAGATCCATTTTCAGTGGCATTTGTGATTGGGTGGCCAAATCAACCACTAATACTCATTTATCATCTTTTGGTTTCATTTTCGTTTTTCTATTTCCATCATGAATAAGTTTAGATTTTCTAAGTTTTTAAGAGATTCACAACATGCATAGAAGTCAAAGTCATTCCTCCCTTATCATAATAATGCTCTTATTCCTCTATTAGCAACAACACTTAACTTCATCTACTTCAATTAAAAAGAAAGAAAGTTGCTAGTATTGGTACAAGAATTGTATAGGAGGTACATGAAAGCTTGTAACTTTATTTTCATGGAACAAATATAGGCGGTCAAAGGACTTCACTTATCAACCTAAACATTTGCAACACACCAAATGTCTCTATGATCAACAAGAAGTGTTACCTGTACATAATTCAACAACGAAGCTCTTGGTTTAGTATCTTGCAGAGATTCTTCCAGCATGCTTTCATGACATACACAAAGTATAAGTTGTTAATTGAACCAAGGTAATTCATAGGTAAACAAGTTTATTTTAAACTCTTTTGATCTATTAAGAATTAAAGGAATTTTTTTTGGCAACTCTCATATGCTTGTTACCTTACTCTCACTGTA
The DNA here is from genome assembly GCA_009831015.1 of Picea engelmannii. Taxonomy (NCBI): domain Eukaryota; kingdom Viridiplantae; phylum Streptophyta; class Pinopsida; order Pinales; family Pinaceae; genus Picea; species Picea engelmannii. Next base: position 931,969 of record ML777328.1, on the reverse strand, counting down.
TATCCCACTACCAAACCACCATAAACATATTACTTACTCTTTCATGTCTTAGAATTCCTTTACCATTGCATTTTAATTTATTTAACATTTAAAACCGACCATTGTGTCACACCCCATATTTCTTTGACTCATACCCTATATGTTTCCCATCAAACATATCGGTCAAAGGCTCTTCCACTAGTCGAATTACATGTTTATGAGCAAAGTAGTAACATCCATTCTCCATATGTCCACATATCTCACCAACCATATGGAATATTGCTTGTATACATTATTTATTAATCATATGAATCCATCATGATTATATACATGTTGATAAAACGATACTTCCATATTTCTTTGACTCATACCCTATATGTTTCCCATCAAACATATCGGTCAAAGGCTCTTCCACTAGTCGAATTACATGTTTATGAGCAAAGTAGTAACATCCATTCTCCATATGTCCACATATCTCACCAACCATATGGAATATTGCTTGTATACATTATTTATTAATCATATGAATCCATCATGATTATATACATGTTGATAAAACGATACTTCCATACTTACCCCTAATTAAGTTTAAGGTTATGTGGATATGATGGAATTTTATTGCACCTACATACTTGAGCGTCCCATGATTATCTATAATACTATGCAATCCCTCATTCAACTATTATAACTCATTTTGAATCACCGAAGGGATTTCAAATTAGTTACATTCACATTGTTTAAAATTGAAATAGTATGAGCATTTAATAGTGTTGAACGTTCGAACATTTCCTTATCATACTTTGTTCATTAGCATTATAGTCAGCGTTTTCTCCTTTATAGAGCCATTACCATTCATGCTGGTGGTCGATCACCACGATCTAACATCCATCTGAGATCTTGAAGCTCTTCCTAAGTATAATTCGTGTCAAAAAATGCTTAGAGTCGCAGGGTGGCATGAATTATTCACTAAGTTACGAGGATACAGTGACCAGGTGACATTGTATTTCGCAACGGGTTTTAGTGGAGGAGTAGCCAGAATTGGGGAGATGGTAATGGAGGTGACCGAGAAGTCAATTTCTCATGCCATAGGATTGTCGAGAGAAGGAGACAGGTGGTTCAAAAATTGACCTATAGGACAAGACCTTTGCAATCGATTTTTGAAACCCGAGTTTTAGAATGAAAATTGGGCGAAGGGGATACCACGGTATTGGCTCAAGGAAGAATGACATGCACCATTATAAATTCTACAAATAGAAAGAAATCGAAACCAATTCCTTTGAAGTTTGTTTCAAATGCTAAAGACATCGGATAGATCATGGACAGTTAAAACATGGTAGATTTGTTGGTTTCTTTTGTCAATTTGGGCATTTTGTTCACGAGAGCACAAGGAATAACCTTATCACTCTGCTTAGGGTTCTACATGTATGTAATACATTAATGAAAACAAGTTAGTAAGAGACATAAAGGGAATTATTTAATGATATTGTAGTTGTCCATTTTGGATCCAAGATCATCCTTGATCATTTTTTTTTTCATTCTGTATCGATTTATGTAATGGAGCACATATTGTGAGTGCAAACTCTGTTTTAATGAAACTATTTCCTTTATAGCTTCATGATTTTCTCTTTATCATGTCACTGTAAGTTTCAAAGGATTGATATAGGTTGGAAAGGGCTCACCAACCCAAGATGCAACACTGTGTATATTGTTTCTAGAATAATTTTAATGTTGTAGAAGTAGTTAATTCCATTAACATTTTTGATTGGTTATGTTCCATCCACAATTTCATAATTACAATAAGTTTTTTAACCTGTGAATGGTTCATCAAATTGTTTGTGTTCTCTATTACAGTTTATGGGATTGGAATTAATATTTTGAGTCCATCTCTAGAGATAACCAGTAATTACATTTGCATATTCTTAGGGATAAGTATTTACGATTGTATGGTTTTCCATCTCATTGAAATCATAATTTAAGTTCTTTGGTTAATGCAAGTTACAAAGTTCTAGTTATAATTACAATTACATAATCCTATAAAAGATTAGTTCAATTTCTAATAGAGAGACATCGAAGCGTGAAATGTCTTGAGCTTTCTTTGTGAAAGTTGACCCCAAGGATTGGTCACTTCCCTTTAGAGTTTTCATTATCGTTTCGGATACACAATTAATACCATACAATGTATGATAGCTAATTCACATCTCTATATAATCAACTTGTTTATATAAAATAATTGCAATACCACCATGTATTCATCACATCAAATGTATTTATTATGGGTTTAAGTATTAGACACAATACTCATAATCTTTACATTTGGACTAATAGAATCAATTTAATATCAGTAGTGTGTGAATGGAGATTCAATACCTTTATAGCTGTCTGATTAAAAGGATTGGTTTGGGTAAAAATTATGATCATACTTCATACTTTGTTTCATTATTTTTGGACATTAATTAGGATTCTTGCTATCAAATCTAACCTCACATCTAGAATGAACACTTAGCTTATTAAGTGAAAGATTGAATCTTGGAATGAGATTTGATAATGAATCAATTATTAGTATTTTCTTTTAAGTTATCTACCAACACTTGAGTATTTTTGTGTGTGAAGAATTAACACCCATAGATTGAGAACTAAGATGAGAACAAATCAGAGAACATGATCATGCATAGATAAAAGATCTATGCATCACATATAAACTTAGTTAATTTATGCTCATATTTGATATTAATTTTGTGGACAAAGTTAAGTTGATTATGTTAGGGTCCTATAATCATAGGTGACTTGATTCTTCAACTATCTATTTGGCATTGCTCTCGTGATGAAGACACCTGGTTTGTTTGGCTTAGTCGATTTCGCTTCTCCCTCCATATTCTTATGGTATTTATCATTTATGGTCATTGTCATCATGTCATGAGTCATCAATTGAGTTAGTGGGTCATCATTAAATTCATAATCTTGTTTCCTATGTTTTCAAAAAGTTTACCCTATACCTTTCCCCCTTATCAGAACAAGGTTTTCTATCATGCAAACTGAAATCATGGAAACTTGGATAATCTCATGAGGAAGGAAACCAGAGACACCAAGAATCAGAGATAAAAAATACGGAGGTGATTGGCATGGTTTTTAGGGTTTTGTGGTCATTTGTTGTACATAAGGACAATTTTGCTTCAAAATAAGTTTATGACCAAATGAATATAAATTTGACAAAATTGAAAGAGGTTTTTGTCAATAATAAACAAAGGAACAAAAATCGTCTTCCATTTATACACAGATATTATGATTTAAGAGAAGTTCCCAAAATGCAGTTGCTATAGGTGGGTTGTTGCACTTTTGGATAGCTTTATTTCAAGTCCATTTTTCAGGGGTTTGGAGAAAGGGTTTTCAATTCTTGATGAATCTATTATGTATTAGACATATGCATAGTTACAACCATACCAATTTCATCCCAAAACTCCTCTGGGAAATCCTCCAAAAACCCTTTTGAAATGGCTCTACGTTTCTGTTGTATGATCGCTACGCTTTTGCATGTTTTAGTGATCAAATGAGAAATTATTTTTGAAACCTAGAGGAGGTTTTTGTTCCAAAAATACCAAATAAAAAAAACCTCTATCAGTTTAATAAAATTTCTTATTTTTATAGATATATAGATACATACTTGAGCCTTATGTTTGAAGAAAACCCAGAAAAATTGATAATTTCGGGCATGTACATAAATGATGGCGCTGCGCTTTTTCCTCAGACCTCCAAATGACAAAACGTTGATATTGGTGGATATATAGTACCCTAAACATGTCATATATCTACTTTTGGTGCCTTATCATCAAACAGGTTGGGAGAAAATGCCCAAACACAGGTCAAAAAATCATTCTTTGCCACCTTTCTGCACCAGGCACTGCGCTTTTGGGAGTAGCCATGGGAAAATGTAATTTTCTCCCTCATGGAGTGTCCATTTGGCTTTATTTAGGTGTCTAATGACAAATAGACATCCTAAGTTTTTCAGTGCATATTTCATAAGTTAATTTGGATCATGGGAAGGCCTTCAAAAGTCCTTCCCAAGCTGGGAGCTGTGTTTTTGCAGATTGGTGTTGCGTTTCTGGGAAATGTGACAATTTTTTAATTTTCTTGGTCAAAGTTGATTCCCACTGATATAATTAGAAATATAGTGAATTTATATGATGTAATTAATTTTCATGGGGTGTAATTATATTTTTCCATGTGGATTTGGTGATATTGAATGCTTGTCAAAGTCAAATTGAGTTAGTTGAGCTAAACTGAGAAGTCTGTTTTGACTTTCCTAGCTTTGGGTTTTGTTAGAGATTTTTGTGATCTGATTCGAGGAGGTAGGATTTGACCCCTCATATGGGGAAATTTGTTTTGTATCTATATGTGTTAGCACTAATTCTTGCGAGCAGGGTATTTTTTCCCGATTTTAGACCCTTGATGCAGAATGCGAAGAAAGGGGGGTGTGAAAACCCATCAAATGCATTCTAGTCCAAGGCCACAACCTAAGCATCAAGTGCAGCCCATAGGAGGAGTCCATTTTGGGTTTAAAAATAAAGCGAGCGAGTAGTCTGATTTCAACGGCAAGGATCAATTGGCAAAGAAAATCGACGGTTAGCGGGGAATCCTAGTTAACAGAGTTGTGCCAGGATTAGCGCAATGGATAGCGCCTATATTACAAATCTGGGTCATCCAATCCAGTCGGGACAGGTGGCAGCCAGTCGACATTTCAGGGATCGACGTTTCGGGAGACAAGGAACCTCCCATTCACTACAGCTGAAATTGTCGATCGGCGAAATGCCAAAGTCACCTTTGGAGCTGAGTCCATGGTCCTAGCACCAGGTCATGTCAAGCGAGCCTGGGAATGAAGGTATCCCCCTTTTAAATAACAAATGCTACCTCGGTCATTCACCTGAAGGACACATGGCGCACATCTGTGCTTTCACAGTTTAGTCGATCGAGATTTCAAGGAAGAAGTGCATCGTGAACTCCCGGTGCAAGAAATCCCGAAAGGATCAGGACCATTGATCAGGAGGACATGCGGCGCATGATCTGAGCCACGGGTGGGGCCCTTCGAGATTTTCATAGTGTCAGCACCGAAGACGTAATATTAGTCGTCCATAAAAAAGGACGCGTGGTGCACGATCACATCGACATGTCGGCATTCAGGAGTTCTAAGGGTAAGGGCTTCATATCTCAAAGCCCCGAACCCTGAAGCACCGAAAGTGCCTTTGAGGATAAGCGTAGGGTCATGACCCGTGGTCACTTAAGGGAGAAGGGGGCCAAAAGTGCCGAGTTGAGTTTCAAAAGGGGAGCATCATGTTCTCCAGATGCCGGTTCGACTTGATCTCAATTCTGATACCTGCTTAGAGTGAATGAAGAAGAGAGGGGGTGGTTGAAACCTTGCCTCACTCATTAATTGCAAGGTATGGAGGTCCCGGTAGGAAGTCTGCCCGAGCTGGTCCTCTGTACTGGTTATTTCCTACAGAAGCCATTCTGAGTCCTCGACTCCCTAGGGAAGTCTGTGCACAATAATTCAGAATTTAAGGGCTCAACTACCCCCTGGCGCGAGCCATGGAGAATTAAGGTGGCATATGACAGAGGAGTGCAGGCCAGATTTGATTGAAGAGACGCCTCATCCCGAAATTCTAGGAGGCCTCTGATGGGGAAATTTTTAGGAGTATATATACTTAGTTTTGATATTTTTCAAGGGATGGATGGTAGAGAAAAGCTCCCGATTGTAAAGTTTTAATAGACACTCTAGTTCTCTGGTTATGCATCTGTATGTAAGATTTCTTGTTTAATGACATACAGTTTCCTTACCCCATCTAGTTTTCATCTCATACTGAGGGAGTTCATGATTGACTGATTCACATGAATTATTGCAATTATGTTACGATAAAGGATTTATTGTTGCATTGTTGCATTCTCCAGTTTTCTGCGTTTGAATGTAAGAAGATCTTGTGTTTAGATGTTTTCTCCTATAGTCTATTAGAAACCTGATGTTTACGATAGACCTTTGCATTTCTCTTATACAAGTCTTTCCCCTATTCACCCTTACTACAACTCACTGTCCGAAGTTTGTCTAAGACCTCACATGCCCATGCATGCCTGGCCTAGTTTCGGAGTTAGAACAATATTGTTTTGAGTTAACTTTCATTCGATCCCCCCCTTTTTATAAACAAATCCTGACATAAAATGATGGGCGTCGGGGTCTGCTCCTATTGCAATCTAAGAGTGACTTCTGATGCTAAAATTTCTGGCGCCATTGCCAGGGACGAAGTTCAAAATTTTCCCCGAGATTGAACGACATTGAGCCTCTGATTCTGAAGGTGCATCAGGTATCATAACCTTTGAAGATTGCTACTATGCATCTGGCGACTCCTTTGTGACGACTCTACTGTGGTGAACCTGTCGTGTTAATTGTGGCTTTTAGAGGCAGGCACACGCGGTCCCATCCACAACTACCTCTAGCTACACCTGAAACTGATCCAGAGGTGGTTCTAAGAAAAGGAAAGGCCTCTGAAGAAGATGCTTTCGCCGCTGAACCAGGTAATCCACCATCTCCTTCTGTAGGAACTCCATTTTCTCCTCAGTTTCTTATCAGACATTTTTCTGAAGTTTCCCGTTTCGTGAATTTCGGGAGTGTTCCTGTTGAGTTTTCCCCCTCTGGTCTGGGATTGGAGGGAGAAATCCTTGTCACTCCCCTCTCCCCTAAAGTTGTACCTTGGCGTAGACCCAGGACCACAGAAGATTTCCCCACTCCTAGATTTACCACTCCTCCTCTTGTTACTGTTGTCGCTTCTGCACAAAGAGAAGCATCTGCTGGCTTAAGCCAATTAGCCTTCTCCCTAAATCCCCTATTGTTTCCCATTCCACTTAGAAGCTCATCCCAAGTATCCCCTTTTCTATCTCCTTCTCCTCCGAGTTCTTCTCCACATAATATCCCTATGGCAGGAGAAAATCCCCCTATGATCATAATGGAGGCTATTATAGCCGCTAGGTATGCTCCCCTTGTGTTACCTCAGCCTCTCAAAGCCCTCCCAGCAGATGGTTACCTCAAGCAGCTGCCCAAGTTTACAGGCGAGGGGGACATAACTGCAAAAGAACACCTAGAAGCCTTTGACAGTTTTACAAATGATAATGTTATCATGCATTCATACGTATGGATGAGGATTTTTGTCCATAGTCTTCAAGGCGAGGCTAGAAAATGGTTTAAGGCCCTGCCTCCTGGATCTATTGATGGGATCGAAGCTTTGGATAATGCCTTTTTGAGACAGTGGGGAGATAAAAAATACTTCATGTATTACATGACAGAGTTTGGGTCTTTGAAGAGAAAAGAAGGAGAGTTTGTCTCTGATTTCTCCAAGAGATTCAATAAAATGTACAATAAAATCCTTGCTGAGATAAAACCCTCTGAAGCCTCTGCAAATATCACTTATGCTAGCACCTTTGATCCCGATTTCTGCCTCCTGTTGAGGGAAAGAAAAGCCACTACTTTGGCCCACATGCAGGATGAAGCCGTGGAGGTAGAATCTAACATATTGGTTGTTGACCAACTTAGGAACACTGCTGATAGAAACATATCCAGGAAGAGGCCTGAAGCCTCCCCATCCAGTTCCTCTCCCCTGCCCCTTCAGACAGATGAGACAACTAGAGTGCTAAAATCACTTTCTGCCATGATGGAAAGGTGGGAATTAGAAGGGAATCCCATGTACATAAATCCCCAAAATACAGATAGCAGGGGCTTCAGGAAGCCTAATAAAAATGTGCCACAGGATTTCCTAAGGGAACGTAAGAGCATAGATAGAGATGATTAGAGGATTCGAACCCCTCTCCAGAACAACCTAGCTTCTCATGAGGAAGGGGAGGAGGTGGATGAACTCGACCCTAAGATCCACTGCATCGAGGACACTTCCTCGTTTCCTGATTTGACTCAATCTGCATATAAAGAATCCCTTATCAACACTCAAATCAACGATTTGAGTAGAGGGAAAAAATCCATCAACACTCCTAACAGATATAATCTTAGGTCAAGAAAGAAAGAAGGGAATTTTGATAGCCAGGATCAACCCCTCATAGCGGAAAGACTTACTAAAGCTGCAACAACCACTACTAAATGAAAGAAAACTCAGAATACTTCGCCAGCAGCCAAGGAACTTGTCTCTAAGGTAAGGGAAGCTCCTAAGCCAATTCCTTCCTTTAATTTTGAGCATGAGATTTAGAAGACTAGAATCCCTGTACCCCTATTCGAACTAGTTAAAAATGAGGATTTCAAAAGGTCCCTCTCCAAGCTGCTACAATCTGAGCCCCCCCAGCCTTCCACGGACTCAATAAATCTCCAAGATGAAAATCCAACAGTTGTCCTAGGTCCCATGGTAGAATATAGAGATGAATCATCCCCTCCTTTCTACACATCCTTGAACATACATGATAAAGTGTTGCATAAATGGCTCATGGATTCATGGGATTCCAATAACCTTATGCCCAAAATAGTAATGGAAGAATTGGGACTGGAGGTGACAAAGACTTATCATGATTTTCACTCTTTCGATTCAAGGAGGGTGCAGTTTCTGAGAGTCATCAAAGACCTGGTGGTCTCTTTGTTTTAGATGCCCATGAAGAGTGTGGTCATGGATATTGTGGTAGCTGATGTCCCCCCCAAATTCGTCATGTTGTTGTCAAGATCTTAGATTAAAAGGCTTGGAGGAACATTACAGATGGATCTCACATATGCCACCATTCCAGTCTTCGGAGGGGAACAAAGGAGGTTATATAGGGAAGCTTAGCTGGCCTACATTGTTAGTGATGAAGCAAACCCCACCAATCATCCTATCTTCACACTTGACACTGATTTGGGGTCTAGTTTATTGCATCTCACTGATGCTCCTGAAGACCCTGTCCAAGTTAGAAAACAACCCAATCTTAATTATCAGATTCCCCCTCCAACCATATCTATTTGGAAGATGTTCTTCGATGGAGCTTCTTCTAGCGAAGGCGTTGGCGCTGGAGTGGTTTTCATATCACCTTGTCAAGAGACCATATCCCTGTCATACAAGCTGGAATTTGAAACTACCAACAATGTGGCGGAATATGAAGCTCTTGTTCTGGGTATGAGGGCTGCAAAAGAAATGGGAATTAAAGAGATAGCAGTATTTGGAGATGCTGAGTTGATTATCCAGCAAGTCAGAAATGCTTATCGTGCTAATCATCCTCGACTCAAAAATTACAGAAATGAGGTATGGGACTTGATTGATAATTTCTTCTCGGCTTTTAACATTTCTTTCATTCCGAGGGGGGAAAACACTTCAGCCGATTCTTTAGCTGTCTCAGCTAGTTTTCTCAAAGTTCCTCTGCTGCCTATGGTCAAATATGATGTTGAAATAAAATATAGGCCCTCTGTACTGGACAATGTCAAGCATTGGAAGGTATTCGAAGATGGTCTGGAAATCGAAAAATTTCTCCAATCTATTGATGAATTGTTTGCGTTGCACATTGATTAGGATCCTAACCTGGAAGGTGACCCTCACCCTGAGGTGTTTTTAAATGAAATTGCTAATCACCAAATTATTCAGCTGCCTAGCAATCACATTCCGAGGGGACTAGTCCCTTTAGAAAGATTGTTCGATGGTAATGATGTGGCAGTAAAGGGTAAGGTTTCAAATGAATATGCCGACACAACTGAGTGTAACATTGGCACGCAGGAGGAGCCTAAGTTTGTCAAATTATCAAGCAACCTGACCAACAAACAGAGGGAAGAATATACTGAGTTATTAAAGGAATTCGCTGATGTGTTTGCATGGGCCTATGAAGACCTCAAGACTTATGACACATCTGTCATTGAGCACAAGATCCCACTGAAAGAAGAGGCTAAGCCATTCAGGAAAAAGCTGAGACAGATAAATCCCATGTTGTTGCCTGTCATGGAGAGAGAAGTGAAGAAATTATTAGATGCCCAAATCATTGTCCCCTTGAGATATTCCGAATGGGTGGCCAATTTGGTCCCGGTGAGAAAAAAAAAGTGGAGAAATCAGGCTCTATGTTGATTTCAGGAACCTGAACAGGAGCTCAAAGAAGTACAACTACCCCTTGACCAACATGGAGCAAATACTGCAGAGGGTAACTGGTGCATCTAGGATATCCATGATTGATGGTTTTTCTGGCTATAATCAGATATCAGTCATGCCTAAGGAAAGAGAAAAAACAACCTTCACCACTCCTTGGGGGACATTCATGTATGCCAAAATGTCTTTTGGATTAATGAATGCAGGAACAACATTTCATCGAGCCATGGACATAGCCTTCATTGGGGAGAAAGATAAGTTTGTGGTGATCTATCTAGATGACATAGCAGTCTTCTCCAGGTTTGACAGAGAGCACTGCTATCATCTGAGAAAAGTTTTTTTGAAGTGTCGGAGGTTTGGCCTATCCTTAAACCCCAAGAAATCTTTGTTTGTTATGAAGGAGGGGAAGCTGCTAGGCCATATAATATCAACAAAGGGAGTAATAATTGACCCCAGCAGGGTAGAGGCAATTCAGACCCTATCACTTCCCAGATCTAAGAAGGAAGTTCAGGCCTTTTTGGGGAAGATTAATTTTCTGAGGAGATTCATCTCAAATTTTGTTGAGCTGGTGAAACACATCACAACCATGCTCAGGAAGGGAAATGAAGTGAAATTGACCATTGAACCCATGGAATCTTTTATCCAAATAAAAAATGCATTGACTAAGGCACTTGTGTTGATCAGTCCTGACTATTCCAAAGACTTCTTAGTTTTTTCTTTCGCTTCTTTTGATACAGTAGCAGCGGTCTTATTGCAGAAAAATGAGGAAGGGCGAGAGAAACCCATTTCCTTATTCAGTAAAGCGTTAAGGGATAAATAAATCAAGTATGAAATCATGGAGAAACATGCCTATGCCTTAGTGAAAGCTCTCAAAGCTTTCAGAGTCTATGTATTGCACTCATAAGTGACCGCATACGTTCCTTCAGCCTCTGTGAAGGACATCCTTGTACAACCCAACATAGACGGGAGGAGGAGTAAGTGGATAGCCAATATCCTAGAGTTTGACTTGGAAATAATGTCTACCAAATTGATCAAAGTTCAAGGCTTAGCCAAGTTGTTGGCTGAAGCAAATTGCAAAGCCTTGGGGGTAGATTTCATCAATGCATGTTTAGAAAATCAGCAGAATCAACTGACTGATGTAGACCCTCAAACAAAACCCCTGTTGGCTCGATGTCCTTGGTATAAGGATGTCATATATTTTCTGCAGGAGTTGCGGCCTCCAGATGGCCTGCAAAGAAACAAGGCAAGAGATTTGAAGCTCAAAGCAGTCAGATATTGCCTTGTCGATCAAATTTTATATTGGAAAGACCCCCTGGGGGTGCTGTTAAAATGCTTAAATCCACAAGAGGCCGACAGGATCATGGTTGAATTTCACAGTGGCCTATGCGGAGGGCACCATTTCTGGAAGACCACAGCCTACAAAATCCTCAGGGTTGGGTAGTACTGGCCCACCGTATTCACTGACATCTGTAGAAGGGTCAGAGCCTGCATCCCATGCCAAAGATTTTTCAGGAAAGTAACAACTCAAATCTCTGCCTTTAAAACCTGTAGTTGTTTCGGGACCTTTCCAGCAATGGGGCCTAGATTTTATTGGAGAAATCAACCCTGCTTCTAGTGGGAAACACAGATGGATCCTGACTGCCACATATTTCTTTACTAAGTGGATCGAAGCTATCCCCACCAAGAGTGCTTCCCACAAGGTAATTATTGGATTCCTGACAGACCTCATCACAAGATTCGGCTGCCTAAGAAAAATTGTTACTGATAACACAACCTCATTCAATACTGAGTCATTAATGAAGTTATGTGAGCAATTTGGGATCAAACTGATTCACTCCACCCCATACTATCCCCGGGGCAATGGTTTAGCAGAGTCCTCCAACAAAATCCTGATAAGGGTCATCAAAAGACTATTGGAGGACAACAAAAAGGCCTAGGATTCAAAGTTGAAATTTTCTCTATGGGCCGATCGAGTGACCACAAAGAGATCTATAGGCATCTCCCCTTTCCAATTAGTTTATGGAGCAGAAGTTTTTTTCCCTTCTTAGCTAGCCATTCCAGTAGAAAAGTTCTTCCAGGATCATCAAGAAGAGCCTGATGAGATGATCAGAAGAGTTCATCAACTGGTGGAAGTCCAGCAGGCCAGAGAGCAGGTAATGGATAGAATTCAGGACCATCAGTAGAAGGTCAAACTGGCTTTTGACAGGAAAGTCAAGAAGAAAGAGTTTGAGATCGGGGATTTGGTGCTTAAGTGGGATGCACCCATGCAAGATAAGGGAAAACACAACAATTTTGATGCCCTATGGATCGAGCCTTTCAAAATCTCTGAGATTTTCTCAAACAACACGTACAGGTTGTAGGATTTGGAGGGGGAAGAGGTTTTCAACAGCCCAGTAAAGAGGCATTTTCTGAAGAAATGTTTTGTTTGAGCCTTAGACGGCTCCTTTGTTTGTAAATATTGTCTTTTTGATTCCTTGTTTATTTTCATTTTTATTTTTCAGCTTAGTAAATGAATCCATAGCTCAATAGAAGGCACTGAAGCTGCAAAATGAGTTCTTAGAGCATCATAGGGATGACTCTATCCCCCATGGAGCCTAATGTTAGCACTAATTCTTGCAAGCAGGGTGTTTTTTCCCGATTTTAGACCCTTGATGCAGAATGTGAAGAAAGGGGGGTGTGAAAACCCATCAAATGCGTTCTAGTCCAAGGCCACAGCCTAAGCGTCGAGTGCAGCCCATAGGAGGAGTCCATTTTGGGTTTAAAAATCAAGTGAGCGAGCAGTCTGATTTCAACGGCAAGGATCAATTGGAAAAGCAGATCAACGGTCGGCGGGGAATCCCAGTTAACAGAGTTGCACTAGGATTAGTGCAATGGATAACGCCTATATTACAAATCTAGGTCATCTGATCTAGTCAGGATAGGTGGCAGCCAGTCAGCATTTCAGGGATTGATGTTTCGGGAGACAAGGGACCTCCCATTCACTGCAGCTGAAATTGTTGATCGGTGAAATGCCGAAGGCACCTTTGGAGCTGAGCACACGGTCCTAGCGCCAGGTCACGTCAAGCGAGCCTGGGAATGAAGGAAACCCCATTTTAAATAACAAATGCTATCTCGACCATTCACCTGAAGGACACACGGCACACATCTGTGCTTTCGTAGTTTAGACGATCGGGATTTCAAGGAAGAAGCGCATCGAGAACTCCCGGTGCAAGAAATCCCAAAAGGATCAGGACCATTGATCAGGAGGACACGCGGTGCATGATCTGAGCCACGGGTGGGGCCCTTCAGGATTTTCATAGTGTCAGCATTGAAGACGTAATCTTAGCCATCCATCAAAAAGGACGCGTGGTGCGCGATCACATCGGCATTTTGGCATTCAGGAGTTCAAAGGGTAAGGGCTTCATATCTCAAATCCCCAAACCCCGAAGCACCAAAAGTTCCTTTGAGGATAAGCATAGGGTCACAGCCCATGGTCACTTGAGGGAGTAGAAAAGGCTGTACAAAGGGGGCCAAAAGTGCCGAGTTTAGTTTCAGAAGCGGAGCACCATGTTCTCCAGATGCCGGTTCGACTTGATCTCAATCCTTATACCTGCTTGGAATGAATGAAGAAGAGAGGGGGTGGTTGAAACCTCGCCTCACCCATTAACTGCAAGGTATGGAGGTCTTGACAGAAAGTTCGCCCAAGGTGGTCCTCTGTACTGGTTTTTTCCCATAGAAGCCATTCTGAGTCCTAGACTCCCTAGGGAAGTCTGCGCACGCTAATTCAACATTTAAGGGCTCAACTACCCCTTGGCGCGAGCCATGCAGAATTAAGGTGGCATATGACAGAGGAGTGCAGGCCAGATTTGATTGAAGAGACGCCTCATCCCAAAAGTCTAGGAGGCCTCTGATGGGCAAATGTTTAGGAGTATATATACTTAGTTTTGATATTTTTCAAGGGATGGATGGTAGAGCGAAGCTCCCGATTGTAAAGTTTTAATAGGCACTCTAGTTCTCTGGTTATGCATATGTATGTAAGATTTCTTGTTTAATGATAGACAGTTCCCTTACCCCATCTAGTTTTCATCTCATACTGAGGGAGTTCATGATTGACTGATTCACATGAATTATTGCAATTATGTTACGATAAAGGATTTATTGTTGCATTGTTGCATTCTCTGGTTTTCTGCATTTGAATGTAAGAAGATCTTGTGTTTAGATGTTTTCTCCTACAGTTTGTTAGAAACCTAATGTTTACGATAGACCTTTGCATTTCTCTTATACAAGTCTTCCCCCTATTCACCCTTACTACAACTCACTGTCTGAAGTTTGTCTTAGACCTCACTTGCCCATGCATGCCTGGCCTAGTTTCGGAGTTAGAACAATATTGTTTTGAGTTAACTTCCATTCGATCACCCCTTTTTTATAAACAAATCATGACATAAACTGATGGGCGTCGGGCTCTTCTCCTGTTGCAATCCAAGAGTGACTTCTGACGCTAACATTTCTGGTTCCGTTGCCAGGGATGAAGTTGAAAATTTTCCCCGAGATTGAACGACATTGAGCCTCTAATTCTGAAGGTGCATCAGGTATCAGAACCTTTGAAGATTGCTACTATGCACCTGGCGACTCCATTGTGACGACTCTACTGTGGCGAACCTGCCGTGTTAATTGTGGCTTTCAGAGGCAGACACACGCGGTCCCATACATAGCTGCCTCTAGCTACACCTGAAACTGATCCAGAGGTGGTTCTCAGAAAAGGAAAGGCCTCTGAAGGAGAGGTTGTCGCCGTCGAACCAGGTAATCCGCCATCTCCTTCTGTAGGAACTCCATTTTCTCCTCCTCAATTTCTTAGCAGACCTTTTTCTGAACTTTCTCGTTTCCTGAATTTTGAGAGTGTTCCTATTGAGTTTTCCCCCCCTGGTCTGGGATTGGAGGGAGAAATCCTTGTCACTCCCCTCTCCCTTGAAGTTGTACCTTGGAATAGACCCACGACCACATAATATTTCCCCACTCCTAGATTTACCACTCCTCCTCTTGTTACTATTGACTCTTCTGCACAAAGAGAAGCATCTGCTGGCTTAAGCCCGTTAGCCTTCTCCCTAAATCCCCTATTGTTTCGCATTCCACTTAGAAGCTCATCCCCAATATCCCTTTTTACAGCTCCTTCTCCTCCTAGTTCTTCTCCACATCATATCCTAATGGCAAGAGAAAATCCCCCTATGACCAGAATGGAGGCTATTATAGCCACTAGGTATGCTCCCCTTGTGTTACCTCAGCCTCTCAATTCCCTCCCAGTAGATGGTTACCTCAAGAAGTTGCCCAATTTTACAGGCGAGGGGGACATAACTGCAGAAGAACACCTAGAAGCCTTTTACAGTTTTACAGATGATAATGTTATCATGCATGTAGACGTATGGATGAGGATTTTTGTCCATAGTCTTCAAGGCAAGGCTAGAAAATGGTTTAAGGTCCTGCCTCCTGGATCTATTGATGGGATCGAAGCTTTGGATAATGCCTTTTTGAGACAGTGGGGAGATAAAAAAGACTTCATGTATTACATGACAGAGTTTGGGTCTTTGAAGAGAAAAGAAGGAGAGTCTATCTCTGACTTCTCCAAGAGATTCAATAAAATGTACAATAAAATCCATGCTGAGATAAAACCCTCTGAAGCCTCTGCAAAGATCACTTATGCTAGTGCCTTTGATCTCAATTTCTGCCTCCTGTTGAGGGAAAGAAAAGCCACTACTCTGGCCCACATGCAGGATGCAGTCGTGGAGGTAGAATCTAACGTATTGGTTGTTGACCGACTTAGGAACACTACTGATAGAAACATATCTAGGAAGAGGCCTGAAGCCTCCCCATCCAGTTCCTCTCCCCTACCCCTTCAGACAGATGAGACAACTAGAGTGCTAAAATCACTTTTTGCCAGGATGGAAAGGTGGGAATTAGAAGGGAAGCCCATGTACAGAAATCCCCAAAATACAGATAGCAGGGGCTTCAGGAATCCTAATAACAATGTGCCAGAGGCTTTCCCAAGGGAACATAAGATTAGAGATAGAGATGATCAGAGGATTCCAACCCCTCTCCAGAACAACCTAGTTTCTCATGAGGAAGGGGAGGAGGTGGATGAACTCGACCCTGAGATCCACTCCATCGAGGACACTTCCCCGTTTCCTCATTTACTCAATCTGCATATGAAGAATCCCTTATCAACACCCAAATCAACAAGTTGAGTAGAGGGGAAAAAGCCAACAACACTCCTAACAGATATAATCTCAGGGCAAGAAAGAAAGAAGGGAATTTTGATAGCCAGGATCAGCCCCTCATAGCGGAAAGACCTACTAAAGCTGCAGCAACCACTACTAAAGGAAAGAAAACTCAGAATACTTCACCAGCAACCAAGGAACCTGTCTCTAAGGTAAGGGAAGATCCTAAGCCTATTCCCTCCTTTAATTTTGAGCATGAGATTCATAAGATTAGAATCCCTGTACCCCTATCCGAACTAGTTAAAAATGAAGATTTCAAAAGGTCCCTCTCCAAGCTGCTACAATATGAGCCCCCCTAGCCTTCCACGGACTCAATAAATCTCCAAGAGGAAAAGCCAACAGTTGTCCTAGGTCCCATGGTAGAAGATAGAGATGATTCATCCCCTCCTTTCTACACATCCTTGAACATACATGATAAAATGTTGCATAACTACCTCATGGATTCAGGGGCTTCCCATAACCTTATGCCCAAAATAGTAATGGAAGAATTGGCACTGGAGGTGACAAAGACTTATCATGATTTGTACTCTTTCAATTCAAGGAGGGTGCAGTGTCTGGGAGTCATCAAAGACTTGGTGGTCTCTTTGTTTCAGCTGCCTATGAAGAGTGTGGTCATGGATATTGTGGTAGCTAATGACTCCCCCAAATTTGGCATGTTGTTGTCAAGATCTTAGATTAAAAGGCTTGGAGGAACATTACAGATATATCTCACACATGCCACCATTCCAGTCTTCGGAGGGGAACAAAGGAGGTTATATAGGGAAGCTCAGCTGGTCTACATTGTTAGTGACGAAGAAAACCCCACCAATCATCCTATCTTCGAACTTGACACTGATTTGGGGTCTAATTTATTGCAGCTCACTGAGATCTCATCACTATTTCAAACCCTACACTACTTCGACTAAATTTTCAAATCCATCACAAAGTTATTGTTACCTTGCTCCTACATTTAGTTGTTGTTGTAACTCGTTGATACTTTGACCTAGTTATTTGAAATCTCCTCTTTGATCCAACGTCAAAACCCTAAAAAAATCAAAACCCATCTGAGCTGAAGCTACCTAGCATAAGCAATTTTCACTCCAGTCAGATTCCTGACTGTGATAATTGAGAGAGCCCTCTCTAGGTCTAGGAGGGCTATATCCTAGACTCCAAAGCGGTAATTGGTTACCTCTATCAATTTATTCC
Organism: Picea engelmannii; assembly: GCA_009831015.1. Lineage (NCBI taxonomy): Eukaryota > Viridiplantae > Streptophyta > Pinopsida > Pinales > Pinaceae > Picea > Picea engelmannii. Next base: position 914,490 of record ML777328.1, on the reverse strand, counting down.
TCAACCTTGGAAATTACGGAGTGATAACATAGGGGCAACCATACTGGGGACCTTCCTCAGAAAGTATATCAAGTTCCAGATATGGTTACTGATGGTGGACAATGACCGGACACAAGAAGGCTAAATAATCCACTCGGTGACTCCAATCAACTCCATATCAGTTCCAATTCAAAGATTCCACTAGAGGAAGAACCTGAAACATGACCAGACCATTTGAAAAGATCAGGTGTTTAAGCTAAGTTTATCTAAGATGTGATAGGTTTTATTTTTAATAATTTCTTCCCTTCTCATGATCCTGATCCAGATCATACTGCCAAAATCTATGAAGGGCATGTTCAACCTGATGAGCCTCAAGAGGTTAATCCTAGTGCTACGATCCCTGTACATACTCCTACACCTATAAAAATCTGAGATATATACAAGCCTCTTGTCTTACCTCCCATAATCCATGATTTCCCTACTAATTACTTCCAATATATTCCCATATTTGACGGAGAATATGGCTACATCATTGCTGAAAAACACATTCAAGGTTTTGAAAATTATCTTGACCTTTTTGAGGTGGAAAAAAGTGATGTTAGTATTAGGATTTTTCCTTTATCTTTGCAAAGTAGAGATAAGAAATGGTATAAATATCTGCCAATTGCAACCATCAATGATCTTAATCACTTTGTGAAAGTTTTATTGGATCAATGGGTGATCAAGATGAATCCCTTCCTCATTTTGGAAGAATATAATCACTTGAAAAGATAGCCAGGCTAAACAGTGCAACAATTTTCAGTGAGATTCAATCAAGTTTACAATTTCATGCCTGCTGATATAAGACCACCTCCTGGTTTAGCTCTCTTACACTACCCATATGTCTTTGATATAAAGATGGTATTTCAGTTGAGGGAAAGAAACACCAAAACACTCAAATAAATGCAAGATAGTGCAATAAGTGTGGAAGCCCATTTGTTGAGAAAAAGGTCAAATTTGGAGGCAGAAGACATAAAGAACAAAGAAAAGGAGCATTTGACATCCTCAAAGGTGAAGCTAAACATTCTGGCAAGCACCATGGAAGAAATGTTGCACAGGATTAGCATAAGAGAATAACTTGAGGTTCAAGGACATCATGTTCCATTGATTACAGAGAAATAAAGGGTCATTGTTCCCAAAACATTTGCAGCTCACCCTTGGTATCATGGATTGGAAAATGATTATTTCATGTATTCAATTCATAATATGGTCAAAGATGAGACTCAAACTCAACTTGCAAAGGAGCAACGAACTAATATGATGTGCATGTTTGATGGCATTTCTTTCATGGATGATCTTCCCAAGTATGATAAATATCATGATGATGACACCAAGGTTGACTCTTCAAATCAATCAGAAGCATGTTGTTGGGAGGAGGAAGCTCAATTAAAGATCAAATATGACAATCAACCTTTGTACAAAAATCATGACAACAATGAGGAAAATGCAACAAATCTCAGAGTAAGTCAAATATCTATGCCTTTATGTTTCTCTTCATTTCAAATTCTGAGAGAAAATTATAAACAAGTTGTCGATATTAAAGATGAAGAATGTTCTATTGAATCAATTAAGGATGCCATTGATGACATGGAAGCTGTTTTAGATCCAGGATTATAGCCACTAAGTTCCCTTGACTTTCAAATTCCAGATGAAAGTTCAAAGCCCGAAATAAAATTTGAATCGATGGAATATAATTATGTACCATTAGTCTTTAATTCATTTCAAATTTTGAAGGACACTCTTAAGCAGATGTTGAAGGATAAATACATACAAAGTTAGGAAATTTCATTTGAATCAATGTAGCAGTCATGTCAGTCTCTTCAGGATCCAATAGTTGAATTATTGGATGACCTGTGTTGTCAATATCACGTTTCATGTGCCAATTATGGACTTGAAAGAATTTACGATATAGGCATGGTTAGACAGTCATTTTCATGGTTTGATTCAGAATTAGATTCTTCTCAAAGTTCATTAGAAAATCTATAGAAAAATTAGAATTTGCATAATGATACAAATGGCATATGTGTATTATCGGGTCATCGTCTTAAAATTGATAAATTGAATATCAGGAGATAAGTCATGTTTATCATGATCCTATAGTTGTCTATATGAAGCAGTTTTTCTTTTCAGAATGCCCATTGATACCTAAAGTTTTTATGATTGTCCACAGTCCCAGGGCTTTGTGTTGTGAAGATCAAGTTGGAAATTAGTCTATGTTTCCCATGCAGATTCTATTTCTGATACTATTTTAAAATAGTGAAAGAGCAGAGTTATTAGAGCAGTTGCTTGACTAGATGCACTGGCATTATTGTATCATTTAGAATGGAAAAATTATTAGCAATGTAGGGTAGGTAGTAGTTTGAACAAAATCAGTCATTTGAGCATCTTTTTTAGTAGTGTGTGGTTTCGAGTAGAGTTTGCAGCTGATAGTGTATGGTTCAGTGTTTACTTTAATTTGAGCTAGTTTGAAGATTGTAGATGCAATGACTCCATGGCCCAATGGATAAGGAAATGGTCTACGTTTTCAGAGTTCTATGGTTCTTGTCACCTCTCGAAAGAGCTTCCATCCCCAGGTGGAGCCTATGTTAGGGTCCTATAGCCATAGGTGACTTGATTCTTCAACTATCTATTTGGCATTGCTCTTGTGATGAAGACACCTGGCTCATTTGGCTAAGTTGATTTCGCTTCTCCCTCCATATTATTATGTTATTTATCATTCATGGTCATTTTCATCATGTCATGAATCATCAATTGAGTTAGTGGGTCGTCATTAAATTCATAATCACATTTCCTCTGTTTTCCCAAAGTTTACCCTATCCCTTTCCCCCTTATCAGAACAAGGTTTTCTATCATGAAAACAAAAATCATGGAAACTTCGAGAAGCTCATGAGGAAGGAAAACATAGACACCAACCATCAAATATAAAAAATAAGGAGGTGATTGGCATGATTTTTAGGGTTTTGTGGTCATTTGTTGTACATAGGGACAATTTTTCTTCAAAATACGTTTTTGACCAAATGAAGATGGATTTGAGAAAAGTGAAAGAGGGTTTTATCAATAATAAACAAAGGAACAAAAAAATACTTCATTTTATACACAGGTATTATGATTCAAGAGAAATTCCCAAAATACAGTTGCTACAGGTGGGTTGCTGCACTTTTGGACAACTTTACTTCAAGTTCGTTTTTCAGGGGTTTGGAGAAAGGGTTTTCAATTCTTGATGACTCTATTGTGTATTAGACATATCCATATGCCCAACCATACCAATTTCATCCCAAAAATCCTCTCGTAAAGCCTCCAAACACCCTTTTGAAATGGCGCTACGTTTCTGTTGTATGGTCGATACGCTTCTGTAGTTTTTAGTGACCAAATTCAAAATCGAAATGTGAACAAATGAGGAATTATTTTTTACAACTAGAGGATTTTTTTGTTCCAAACATACCAAATAAACAAAACCTATCTTAGTTTTTTAAATTTAATTATGGTTAGATATATATCGATAGATCTTTGAGCCTTATTTTTGCAGAAAACCCAAAAAAAATTGATAATATCGGGCATGTAGAGAAACACAACGCCTTGGTGCTGCACTTTTTCCTCAGACCTACAAATTCCAAAAAGTTGATAGTGGTGGATATATAGTACCCTAAACATGTCATATATCTAATTTTGGTGCCTTATCAGCAAACAGGTTGGGAGAAAATGCCCAAACATAGGTCAAAAAATCACTCTCTGCCACCTTTCTGCACCAGGCGTTGCACTTTTGGGAGTAGCTGTGGGAAAATGCAATTGTATCCATCATGGAGTGTCCATGTGCCTTTATTTGGGTGTCTAATGAAAACTAGACATCCTAATCTTTCCATTTCAACTTTCAGAAGTGAATTTGGAGCATGGGAAGGCCTTCAAAAGTCCTTCACAAGCTGGGCACTGCGTTTTTGAAGATTGGTGTTGTGTTTCTGGGAAATGTGATAGTTTTTGAATTTTCTTGGTCAAAGTTGATTCCCATTGATATAATTCTAAATATAGTGAATGTATATGATGTAATTAAGTGTCATGGGGTTGAATTATCTTTTTTCATGTGTATTTGGTGATATTGAATGCTTGACAAAGTCAAATTGAGTTAGTTGAGCTAAACTGGGAAGTCTGTTTTGACTTTCCTAGCTTTGGGTATTGTTAGAGATATTTTTGTGATCTGATCCTAGGAGGTAGGATTCGACCCCTTGGATCGGGAATTTTTTTTTTATATCTATATGTATACCCAATAGAGTCAAGCGAAAGGGGGACATCAGAGAGAGGAACTCTTGTAGCTTGTACTTCATATATTTTCAAGAAATCAAAGGAGCAGTTGCATCTATAATATAGGAATTCATGTGCAGTGAGTTTGTGATATTTTTTTTTCTCTGTTATGGTTTCATATGAAAGCTAAACATGACTTATTTCCATATCTATATTCTTCAATGATTTTCCCCAGAGGTTATAAGAAGAATTCTTTCATGAAAAGCTCTGTTTTGTTGGGAACATCATTTTGTGTAATTTTCTTCTTGATTGGTGAATTCATGGTGTACATGCTCACTAATATATCCTCACTATTTCAAACCCTACACTACATCGACTAAATTTTCAAATCCATCACAAAGTTATTGCTACCTTGCTCCTACATTTAGTTGTTGTTGTAACCCGTTGATACTTTGACCTAGTTATTTGAAATCTCCTCCCTGATCCAACATCAAAATCCTAAAAAAAATCAAAACCCATCTGAGCTAAAACTACCTAGCATAAATCCTTTGCACTCCAGTCAGATTGTTGACTGTGATAATTGAGAGAGCCCTCTCTAGGTCTAGTAGGGCTAGATCTTGGACTCCAAAGTAGTTTGTGGTTACCTCTGTCAATTTCTTCCTCAGCCTTGGAAATTACGGAGTGATAAAAGATTCAAAAGGTTTGCTTGATAGTATCTTGACAAATGATTGGCTTCAAGTGTGGTTTTATTGTCTCCTAAGAAGTTAGAGTATTTTTAGAAGATAAAGTAGTTTTAGCTTCAATATTTTACCTGGGCATACTATGTATACAACTCACAAGCTTACGAATCAGATTGACAAGTACAGGGTGTATTAAAGTAACAATTAATTTACCCAATTGCCCCTACCCATTATGGCCTCAGACACAATATGCCCAATTAATACTAACCACTTAAACTCCTTACACACAACACCATCTAGTCCCTAGGACCCCTCACATGACAATTAACCCTTCAAACTATTGATGTTTGAACAACATCAGGAAGACATTCTTCCCCATATATATAGATATATATATATATATATATATATATATGACATGATATTTATATACAAAGTATAAATATATATAATAAATATGTATTTATTTATTATCCAAGGGATCCATCCTTTCATGGATGGTCACCATATGTTCTATATATATGGAACACTCAGCATTGTAATAATATATTCACATACAATATCATCTCTTACCAAAATTCAACATGGTATCAGAGCGGGACTAGGCTTCACAGGAGGGCCCAAGAAAATGAGAGTAGAGTAAATGTTGGGAGTGTTAAATTTATGGGGTTGTTACAATATCTATGTACAACATATTTACTTTTCACTCCTACCTAAATTGTAGAAAAAATTACATAAATTATGGTGAGCAGTAATTTCTAGTAAAAATGTCTAATTAGAATTCCATAAATTATGGTGGGCAGTAATTTCTAGTAAAAATGTCTAATTAGAATTCCATAAATTATGGTGGGCAGTAATTTCTAGTAAAAAATGTCTAATTACCTGAATATGTTGAATGTAGTGCTTATTTACTTCTACCTTAATTTATGCAAAGAATCACATAAATTATGGAGGAACAATTTAACAAAGTCAAATACTATGTGGATGGATTATAACCAAATTAATGTTAATCTTTGGGTGGTTATGTGAGGTATTCTCCAACTCTTTATAAGAAAGAGAATTAAATTTAAATTTAATTTTAAAAAATACATGTCTCTTTGGATCAATTTAATATTACTATAGAAAGACATAACAATAGACACACATATTTTTCTCTCTCACACGTGGGAAGTGATCTAAGGAAGAGACCAAAGTTTCTAAGTAGTTGAAATTTTCTGAGTGTAATTACTTAGTGATATTCTAGAGTTTACTAAAGAGATGCTTTTTGTTATTCCTTTTTCTTGTTCTGGGCAGGTCACAGGTAATAGCTCTCATAAGGAACCATAATGACGGTCGTAGGAAGCAGAGGAGGTCAACACATGCAGAGGGAGTAGATGACTCTGAAGACTATATAGCCTCAGAGGGAGTTAAGCTTCAGAGGGAACATGCAGACTCAAAGTGGGCATGGTATAAGAAAGATTCAATACAACATAAAGAAAGTATATAACAACCAATATTGTAAGCTGTGAAGCAGCGTGGATTCAAAATTTTCTTGCAGGACTACATCCGAGACAAGAAGCAATGACAAACCCTCTGTACTTGAGATGACATAAATCTTGTGTCAATGTGTTGATGTGGTGGTTACCATGATGTTGTGTGCTTTGGAAAATGGAAATATTTTCATAGAGTCATAGAGGGGAGCAATGAGGCTCCAGTATGTTACTACTGAGGAGTAGGTTGCGGATGTGTTTATCAAGCCTTTGTCGAGGAAAAAGTTTGAGTACTTCAAGGACAAGATTGGAATGGTCCCTCTTCAGAGGGAGTGTTCTCATCTAGCATGAAAAAGGACTGTCACTGAGACAGGTGGAACTCATCCAACATGAAAAAGGGTTGGCCTTGAGTGTTCTCATTCAGCATGAAAAAGAGTTGGCACTAAGACATGTGGAACTCATCCAACATGAAAAAGGGATGGCACTGATTGTTCCCATCCAACATGAAAAAGGGCAGGCATTGAGACAGGTGGAACTCATCTAGCATGCAAAAGGATAGTCACTAAGTGTTCTCATCTAACATGAAAAATAGATGGAACTGAGATAGCTGGAACTCATCCAACATGAAAAAGCATTGGCACCGATTGTTCTCATCCAACATGAAAAAGGGTTGGCACTGATTATTCTCATCTAGGGTGAAAAAGGGTTGGCATTGAGACAGTTGGATCTCATCTAGCATGAAAAAGGGTTGGAACTGAGACCAAAGGTACACATGATGAGGTACATATGCATTGTGAAGTAATGGATGCCATGGTGACATGTTGTAGCTATTTGAGAGCTACCCATAGGCCTTGGATGCATTGGCTGTGAAGTCACATAGGAGCACATGATGAGGTACAAATGCATTGGGAGGTAGTGGATGTCATGGTGACATGTTGAAGCTATTTGAGAGCTACCCATAGGCCTTGGATGCATTGGCTGTGAATTCATGTTGTACTATGGATATCTAATGAGTCTTGAGTGATTTTTGTATACTTCAGAGACAAGATTTGGCATGAATAGTGTGTCCCTCATTGAGAGGGATCGTTGATGTTTTAAAAACACCAGGAAGACGTTCTTCCATACACACAGACACACACATATATGACATGATATTTATAATAAAAAGTATATATATATATATATATATATATATATATATATATGTAGTTATTTATTATCCAAGGGACACATCCTTTCACGGATGGCCACCATATGTTTTATATATATGGAACATTCATCATTGTAATAATATATTCACGTACAATATCATCTCTTATAAGAATTCAACACAAACACCTTAACCTTTAATTTGCATGACCTTTGGAACACATTTCCCCATAATCACAATGACCCTGTCACACACTTATGCACCACCATGCTCTTTCCCCCTCCATAAAAACACAATGTTCTCTAATGCACACAACCCATGAAATTAATTAACCCCTAAATATCACAACCTCAATCACACCTTACCCCCATTACCATGATAACCACCCCACACAACAACCCCTCAAATGACTTAACCCCTAAATAACACAACCTTAATCACACTTTACTCCATTACCATGATAACCACCCCACACAAAAAAACCCTTCCAAAAACTTGGACCCACCAATTATGGCCTCGAATGCACTGGGAACCAATGAGCATTGCTATCACACAATATGTAGCTTGGTAAAAGTCCAACCCAATCAATGAAAGTGTGACAACTATGAGAGTACCTACAAACTGTCACCCAAGATAGACATTCCCCTCCCTCTAGTGATGATGAAATCACTACAAGGGGGGAATTTGAGTGAAATTAGGGGGGTTGATATGGAAAATGTGATGATGATAGATGGACACCCCTATATGTCAAAATTGCAGAAGGAGTAAGGCTTGATAATGAGTCTTCTAGATGGAGAATGGTTTCCAGGTATGTTGTACCTACAAAATAGTGTTAGCTCGGCCCAAAACGTGACAAATGATAGATATACAAGCCTCAAACCAAAGGGGATCAAGAAAGAACTACTTCTGTACCAAATTGAAGCAATATATATATATATATAT
>ML777328.1:894551-905883 GCA_009831015.1 Picea engelmannii | reverse complement strand
ATACAAATTTAACCATCCAAAATCTAGTACAAGATATCATAAATGAAGCTAGCAATAAGTAGTCAAACCTCCAATGGTTAGAGAAAGACTTCGGTGGCCTTAAGAGATGTTTATTAAGTGTTATAATCAATTTATGAGGCCATCCAAGTGGTTGTAGAAAAAAATTCTACAACAGAAAGATTTAACCACAGAAATCAACAATAAACCATTCAAGTGATAGCTAATAACTAGTAGAACAATAATCTAGGTTTAAAAGTAAATTTTAACGGTAGAATAGTGAGCAATGGATGATGAACAAGTTATTTTACAGTAGCCTTAATGGATTTTGCATTAAATTGTAAAATTAAAGAGAATTATTTGACTAAAGTAGACGCCCTTAGGGCACAAAGAATCCTAAAGCATGAAGAATTGATTCCAACTTGAACAATTGCTATATCTCAAAGATTCATGTATACCAATGCAACGCTTTTATATCTCCAATGAAAGTTATAATAGTGTCTTATCAACTGGGTTAGTGGATTGTCTTGTGTAAAACCTATTTTTGTTACTTCTCTAGGGATGTAAGCCCTTTTACTCCCTAGAGCAAACTAAACTAGCAAGGTAAATCTAGGAGGGTATAAGCCCTTTTACTTCTCCTAGAAACCTTTGCATAAAATACAACTTAGTCAAAGATAACAAGGTAGAATTTATGGAGGGTGTATTCCCTTATACTCCTCCAAGGGTCTAGATGAATCGATGCTTGAAACAAGAAGAAACCAAACAATAAATGCAGAAATTCCTTACCAATTTCAAGAATAACATGAAGAAACCCTTCTTTATCAAGTAAATTCCACCAAAATACGAAGACAAATCCTTCCAAGAGATAGTTCCTTACTTTCTTCACCAATATACAATTACTAGAATCACCAAGAGAGATTCAATATAAAGATAGAGCAAGATGCCCAATTATGGAGAAAATTTCAGCCATACACTATGTAATTCTCAAGTGAGATATGATAAAATGACAAAGGGGTGACCTCTATTTATATGAGGTCACCTAAAACCATTTTGTCGATTTAAAAAAAAAATCAACATCAAATTAGAGAGGCCAGCCTCCCTATTTTTATTTTTACATCTTAAAATTAAAAATTACATAAAGAAATTCCCCTTTTAGGGGTGATGTCATGTCCTAAAGGGTTACGTAAGGCCTCTAGGAGAGACGTTTTGGCCTAGGATGAAGATCATTGGGTCTCCAAAGTCCATAAACCATGACAACAAGTGCTTTGGTGCATTCCAAATGTCTCTCTCTCCATCAAACCAAGACACATCACCATGAACAATGAAAAACCCCATCAAAACCCTATCGCATGTGACGTCTAGGGAATTAAGTGTGACATTTTAGACCTCCAAATGGAAACGCTTCATTGAAAGAGGATGAAGTGTGATCTTCTCATGGTCTCTAAGTGCCTCCAAAGGAAACCTTCCCTATCCCATGTGTTCAAAGAGAGGGGGAGCATCATCCAACTTGTGGGCTTTATGCCCCAATGAAGGTCCAAATAACATTGTTCCTTCATGAAAAGACTTCCACCTGGAAAATCCTTGCAAAGATAAACAAATTCTCCCTCCAAGGCTCCAAAATTCAAAATATCATTCCAAGTAAGCCATATCTAATAAAATAACCACATGAACATGTGGATCAAATCCCTCCTTTTCAAAATAAACAAATTCTCAAAGACCTTATACAAATTTCCAAATTTAAGTATGGGAGGGTTGTCATGGTGACCTATTGGGTAGATCATTCCCCAAGTCAAGGAGTTCTTCCAAATTGGACCCTCTCTAATTCATGTAAGATAATGTGAAGTGAATGGGGGTGTAACTTTTGGGCATGGGGTTTCTTGACATACAAGGGATCATATTGTCTCAGTTATGGGCGCCTTTTTTGAGGGTGCAATTTCTCTTCAGTTACCGACTATTTGTGTGCCACCTTTTTACAAACCCCATTTTCCAATATTCGCTATCATTTATAATTTTCAAATTTAAGGGTCCCCCTTTTAGGGTTTCCAAGTTTTAGCATTAATTTGGGACCGGGGAGAGCATTGATTAAGTAGAGATCAAGTTGGACCAGCTTTTGATGGTCCTTATTTGTTATGTTCAATTTATTTTCAACATATTTTCTTATTATTTTATAGTAGCTACAATATACCTTTGGGTCGGCATCCCCTCTTCCCATGAAGTGAGGTATAATCCCTTATTGGGTCAGTAATGCCCGAAAACCCAAAAGATGAGGAAACAAAGGGAAATAAGTGTGAGAAATGGTAAGTATGGATGGGAGTTGTACGATGAATCCTCAACAAGACCCCCCAGTAAAAAACCTATCCTCAAGGGTGACCCAACCACCAAGGTGAAATTAGGAAAAAGGCATAATTTCCAAGCAAACGATTTCAAAATCAAGAAAGGACTCTTTAAAACATGTTCAAATGATTTGTTTATTAGAATGACACTTACCAAAAAACTAGACTTGTTACCTCATGGAGAAATACATGTCGTCCTCTGTGAGCCAAGATGGGTGTGGTAGACTCTACTATCATTGATCAGATAGTGATGTGTGATATGATAGGGGGCTCTTCCTAATCCTGTACCTCTTGTTACTCCATGTCTACAACATGAGGGCCTGGAGACATCTCTCCTTAGTTATCCCTAGGAATGGGGGATAACATCTGGCTCCTTGTTAGGATCCAATCCTAACCCCTCTCCATGGGTCATTAGTTAGTAGGATATGTTTTATATTTAATAAAGGCCGAGATTATTTAATAAGGCCTAATAAATAAAGAAGAATAATTCAATGTAAGAAGACCTAATAGAAGCTTCCGCTTCTAGAAAGATCTTCCTCTAGAAGTTTCCTTAGAAGGTAGAATTAGTATAAATAAGAGTAGGAGGCATTGGATATTTTTTCTTGGAGATTATTGTAATAGAGCTATGTTCTGCTGGAGGTTTCCCCCTCAAAGACGTAAGTGAACATTGCTATCATAATAAAGTTTCTCTTCCCGGTGATTATTTTGGTGTTCTTATGATATTTTTCTGGATATATCATTATTATTCTATCATTTCCTGCCAGATATTTTTTGTTTTGCGTAATATATTTTATCAAGAATATTGCAAGTGGTATCAGATCTCTTTCCAGGGAAAGACTTGAGGGCTAACTTTTTTTAGGGTAGAGACGTATTCCGATGTCTTTAAGCTACATATATTTGTTGTTACATGCATAAACATGCAGTCGGGGAGTCATACACGGAAGAAATACAAGTGGTTTCCAAGCGCACATTTGTTGGCCACCCTTATAACTCCTGTCGGTACCCCTACGAGTGGTAGCGCATCAGAAAAAACTTGTATACAAATTGACCTAGGCATCTTGAATCCCTCCGTAGATAAACCGATCGACTGCCTGACTGCTATAGTGTCGCCAAGAACATCACTCTGGAAGTGACTCTCTAGTCCTTGGGTAGTCAGGTAGTACGAATAAGGGTACGGTCTAGCCTCCTTAGTTGGTGCCCTAAGATATTGGGTCGAGTACTAGTGTTGGACCCCACACTTATATAATAGAGCTATAGAACAAGGAAAACCCTTGACTGTAGATTCCCTTCAAATCCTAACCCTTGGGAACATAAAAGAGAAAGAAAAGACAAGATCTGTTGCAGTGCAACCTTGTAATTTTCCTTGGGGTTGTGAAATTACTACATCTTTTGTCTTGTTAATAATTTTGGGATTCCGCCTCTGTAGTATTATTCAGTTTGAGGTATTTAAAAAATAATAATAATTTGGGCTTGTCAACACCCTTATTTGTGACCTAGCCCATTTCATTCTTATCTTCATTCTAATCATACTGGTACCCTTCAATTTTAAGCATTTTTTTTCCACAGACCCAAACCCCTCTGGGATGTCTTTCTTAAGACCTATCCCATTAGATTCCTCCCTTTGTCCTGATAATCCGGGAACCTATAATTTTTAAGCCCATTTGTTCCATCCTGACACCTTCATTTCTACCTAATACTTCACCATGCCTACTACTCACTCTCAGTCCCAAGAAACCTTAGAGGATAGAATGTCCCACTTGGAACAACAAATTGAGGAAAACATGGATTCCCTTCGCAATGAATTCACCACAACCGTTGGCCAACAAGTCAACAAATTGGTGAAAATCTTTAGGGGTAAGAATGTTGAACCAAACCCAGAAGAACTTATGTCTTCTCATTATGAAAATACGCAGTCCTCCCTCTTTGCTTGGGGTTCTCCACCTTCTTGGAATAAGGTGCCTAAAGTTGACATGCATAAATTTGATGGTTCCAACCCAGCAGGGTGAGTTTCTCAAATGGAATAATACTTCTCCCTTCATGATATTCGAGATGATGAGACCACACTCCATGTAGGATTTTTGTACTTGGATCAAGAATGTTGGAAGTGGTGGAAGTGGCATAAGAAATGTTATCCAGGACCTCCCAATTGGAACATGTTCTCCAAAGCAGTTTGTGCCCGTTTTGATAAAAAAAATTCACGCGAAAAAAACAGTTTCACTGTTATTCTTTATTAGAATCAAATGAAACTTTCTGATTACAATTGATTGTCTTCCGCGACAAAGAAAGGTTCTTTCAACAATGGCAGATTTTATCTATGTGTCTTATACATATTGTAGTATGTAGTTTTTTCTATATATCCTCTTTATAGGATTTGTATTTTTCTGGATTTTCTGATAGATCCTTTTTGTTTTTCTTCATAAAATAACCATCCGAAGGGTTCCTTGAGGACCTTTTTTGATAACTATCCTTACTATTAATTAACAATTAAATAATAATAATCATCTTTAATATATATATATATATATATATATATATATATATATATATATATATATATATATATAACTTTTAAAAATTATTAAATAAAAATTAATTTAGTGTGATAATCAACGACACAATATTCTCGTTGATATGCTTTGTCATGTGCTTGTGATGGTCCTTTTGATTATATATTTCCCCGAATTTTTTTTCCATGAGTTTGTGATGTTCATTTTTATTAATTTAGTATTAGAGATAGTTAATATATTATTAATATTAATAGTCAATGTTTGGTTGATCTATGCCACTATTTTAATATATTTTAAATATAATTTTTTTATATTTAATTTTAATTTTTATAATTTTTTTAAACTTGTTAATGCAATTTTTTTTAGGGTTTTCAAGTTTTAGCATTAATTTGGGATTGGGGTAAGCACTGAGTAAGTAGAGTTAAAGTTGGATTGTATTTTGATTATCCTTATTTTTTATGTTCACTTTCTTTTTTAGCATAGTTTATTATTCTTTTATAGTAGTTGTAATCTACCTCCGAGTTGTCAACCCCTCTTCCCATGAAGTGAGGTATAAACCCTTCTTGGAAACAAATGGAAATAAGTATGGAAAATGGAAAGTATAGACGTGAGTGGTACGATGAATCTTCAAGGAGACCCCCAGTAGAAACCCTATCCTCAAGGGGGACCCACTTACTAGGAAAACAAGTCATCCACCAAGGTGAAATGAGGCAAAAGGTATAATTTCCAAGCAAATGTTTTCAAAATCAAGAAAGGACTCTTCACAACATGTTCAAATGCTTCATTTATTAGAATGACACTTACCACAACATTGGACTTGTTACCTCATGGAGCAAGACCTACCATACTCTGTGAGCCAAGTTCGTGGTGGTGGACTCTTCTACCATCGATCAGATAGTGATCTGTGGTGTGGTGCTCAATTCTAAAACATATGGGGGGATATCGGGCTAAGCATGAATTTTGTTGTTTCAAATAAGTTTGTACTATGAACTAAGATTAAATTCACTTGAATTCTGTTAATCGGTACATAAGCATATTCTCATCATCCGATCATTTTTATTAATACCTAATTTCCTTGCATTATGGGCATATTGTTCAAGGATAGATTGTAGAGATCAAAGGCACTGTCATTCTTTACATTTTCTATATAGAATAGTTTTTGTCTTGTTATCTAGGTATGCTCCAAACATTTTTTCCTTCAGTTTTCAAAATACATGAGTGTCTTTCTATATCAAATTAGAAAAATTGAAAAATATAAGTCCCATTTCTAAAAGAAAAAGGAAAAAACATCATTTTATTTTAAGTCATTGTAAATAATAGATTATCAGAAAAATAAATATTTAGTTTAATTTTGAAATGTTGAATTCTTGCAAATTAGGAAAAGTTGTGTTTTTAATATCCAATTTATTCTTTCTTATCAGATACAATGCCTCCCAAGAGGTCTTCATCCATAACACCAAGGAAATTCCCTAATGGAAAACAACTTGTTAAAAACATATAACAGGAAGAATAGGAGCACAATGAAATTTAATCTTCCCAGAAACAATTCACTCCAATCATTCAAATACCAAGCTTTGAATCAGACTCAGTAAAACTAATTTACAAATATATTTTTCTCAAGTAGGTCCTTAGATCCCTTTCCCAAGATAGGGAGAGCTCTATAGGATATTTCATGAACAAGACCACCCAGATGTTACCCCTCCCAATGATCCTCAGATGAGGGATGTAGATGACCTAGTCTTTATAAAGATTAGAAAATATCACTTACACTTTGTTGCAGCAAGGACCCCAGTCATGCCTAGCTCAAAGTCTCTATATTGGATAATTTCTCATACATGTGTGAAGGAAAATACTATTTTAAAAGATGAGGGGAGATGCATAGGATCTTACCAACTATTTGAATTGGAAAATTATTACAAACTATTACAACTAGAAAGACATGTGATAACATATTATGTGTAATAGTTTAATAAATATCATGACACCAAGAAGATCCTCACCAGTTGTTGGGTGGAAGACAATTGATTCATTGAAAAAATAAATGATGTTTATGCAATAAAAAATATAATATATCCTTATGTTTACACAATTTAATAGCTAGATTGTATTGTGAGATAAATTGTACCCACTTCAAGGATGCATGGCTACCCTTGGATTATGTAGTTGGTACTAATGGGTATGTATTTAACTAGGTATCCATTTTACCTCATGCTTTGAAGATAATGATAAAAATGGAATAGATGAGAAAAGGTAGACTAAGAGTTGTTCCTACATTTTACATGGCATCTTATATAATGGATGTTGTCTGTGCAACCAATATATTTATTGGTGTGAATTGGATTTGGCACATGCCTGAATCTCTAGTCCATGTCTATTGCTAACTAATTTAGGAGAACAAATATAAAAAGAATTATGCAAGGATTTGTGACTTTTTTAGCACCCTTCTACAAGATCATCTTTTGTAAAGAATGTCCAAGGCTTACTAAGGAGAATATTAGGTAAATAAAATTCATTGATAATTGGAAACTGCAAGAAGAATACACCTACATCATATTCATATATGGGGTAACTGTAACACCACACTTGTTACCCAAGTATATGCCTATTA
The DNA here is from genome assembly GCA_009831015.1 of Picea engelmannii. NCBI lineage: Eukaryota > Viridiplantae > Streptophyta > Pinopsida > Pinales > Pinaceae > Picea > Picea engelmannii. The sequence continues at coordinate 898,438 of ML777328.1, read as the reverse complement.
GACTCATCCTAAGTGGAATAACATAATTACCATATTGTAGGGTTTTAATGCTTCTTTAACTAAAGATGGTAAAAACAAAATTTTCATTCCATACAATGTTCATTTGGCACACTATGTTTTGTTAAATCCTAAGCATGCTAGATAGGAAGGAAACACTATACTAGAGTATAGGTTTACTCAAGGTCAATTCAAGAGACATGATCTAGTTGGTCATGTTTAAATATCTAGAATTTTCCTCCTTCCGTGGTATCGCATTAGATGACCAAAAGGAAGTGATGAGGAAACAATTGCTTGAGTTAGAAAGTTTGAGGAAAGAAGAGAAATAAAAGCAAATAAGAGCTAAAGAGTCTAGGTTAAGAGAAGATGCATAGATAAGGGTAGGAGTAAAGCAAGAAACAAGACAACAACAATAAGAAGAACTTAAGAAACACACAAAAGAGGAAGTTAGAGGAAGACAAGCTAAAGAAGAAAAGTTATTAGAAGAAATGGAAATAATTGCAACTAAATCTAGGGACAGAGATGAGAAGGACTTAGAATAAAAACAAGAAGTTGAAGAAGAAGAAGAGAAGAAGAAGAGGGAATAAGAAAATATACTAAAAGCATAAAATAAAATAAGAGAAAGAGAAACTAGAAGCAATGGAAATGGAAAGATAGGAGGAAGAGGAGAAGAAAATGAAAGACCAAGGAACAGATCAAGAAAACACTGCTATTGATACATATGAATCATCTATTCAAGAAGAACAATAAATAACGAAACATGTATAACAACAATCACAACATAAAACAACTCCACCTCCTAGTAGCTTTATAGATCTTACAATGGAGGATGTTGTTATGCCTAAAATGGGCACAAGAAAAGATTAAGAAATTGTTATGTAACAAGTGATCACTCCATGCAGGTTTGAAAATATTTTTTCATGGGGAGATCAACCAATCCTTAACCCTTTTTAAGAGTTTTCCGACTTATAAATGATTGCTTACAATAGAAGGAAGAAGACCATTGTTAAACAAACCAGAAAATGAAGAAAGTGGAATTGTATAATTCTATCCTATGTACCTCCCCGGATGGGGTGCCACGCAGCTAACATGTAACATAGGCTATTTATGAGGCCTGTCACCACCCTCACCTTCAATTCTCAGATGGAGGACATAATTTATCGCGCTAATGGGAATTTTGGGCAGGTCCCTCGCATACAGGAGGCGTGTGTGAGGTCACCTCAACACCACCGATACTCTTCCATTTCATCCAGGTTGGTTATTGCTCGTTTCACTTGGCTCAATTTTTGCATTTGTGCTTCACTCTGTTCAGTCTCCCAGCTCTGCATGATCTTCTGCTAAGTTTTGTGTGGTTTTCTTTCTTCTCCATGCCCTAAGAGCGTGGACAGCCAAAGAGGGGTCCTTCTTGGTATTTCTATGCATCCAGGCAGAGACGCCTCTGCAAGATTTCATAGGCTTCTTTGATCACTTTGTTTCGAGGGAATAAGGGGCCAAATTCGCCTCCCATGGCCTATGTAGAGGAGGAAATTCTAGAGGAACCAATTACGATGCCGCCAGACTCCCTCCTCTACACAATTCTGTGCTACCAAGACTGGCCCTAACACCAGTTTCCCTGCAACTGCTGCAGTGGGAGCCATGGAGGGGGTGACTTGTATAATCCAAGAAGAAACTCCTTTACATAACAGGCGATTGAACCTCCACCACCCACCTCATCCATCGACCAAGATTCACACTCACCTTTATTCCTGGCACCAGAACATCTGGAGCTCATCTTCGATATGTGGAGGGACATGATGGAGCAGATCCATAGGCAGACTCTTCTTGGCAGCACACTTGACATCCTGTCCAACGCTTTCTTTTGCACGCAAGGTCAACAATGTTTCCCAACCTGTGCGCAACCTTACGTCTTCATTCCTCACGGTGGCACTCAGGATAGCAGGTTCTAATATCTCTTTTAATGTTTAAAGTTCTTAGGCTCTATACACCTCCTCTGCAAAACACAATGATTCTTTGTACTCCTATTTAGATTTACTGTTTTGTGCTCTATCCATATTTTCAGGACATGTTCTACTCAGACTTCTTGTTGCATGTTTAGTTAGTCTTGTCTCAATACTCTTCTGCCATCTGTTCTGGTTTCCAATTGTTTGGTGGAACAGGTGGTGACTTTTTCCTTTTTTCCAAATAGAACAACAGGGGCCCATCTATTTCGGTTTCCACTAGTTTGGTGGAACAGATGGCAAACCCTAGAACTTAATTTGATATGTACAATCACAACTGCTTTATGAGGAACTAACACTTTTTTATTTACAATTTTTTTTTATATCCTATGTACCACTAAGGAGTAAATGATAGATACAAAAAGATATAGAATTAGTGATCTCATGTGAGCTAGGTTGGAAATATGATCCGAAAAGATCTTTTAAACGACAATGGTTGAGTTATATTGCATGAGTTAAATTATCATTTATGAAACTGATGAAAGAAGGAAGAATGAAAGAGGAAACATGACTTCCATATAAAAATATACAGATTTGAACATAAGCATGAAGAACAACTAACCATAAAACACTTAAGTGATAACAGAGTTCGGCAATCTTGCCTACGTCTTCGGGCCTTTGTCTGAGTGGGATTTATTGTTTATCTTCAAATATTTTCAAGTACATCATGAATGTGCCAATGGACTACAAAAATGAGTTGGTTGTGTTCTACCAGATCTCAAGAACCCATCAAAACTGACGGCACTGAAATCGGATGTACGAAGCACCCAGAAATGGCTCGCAAAGGTGCGCTCCTCAATAGCTTCCCTACATAACAATGGCCTTGGCTCAACAATTTTGCAACATTTCTCTACTCTAAACCTCCTCCCATGGCTTCAAGAGCCTATGTTTTATATATGCCTGAAGTTGGTAACCATCTCCCAACTTCTCCCCAAGATCCAGCCTAAAAAAGGGTCGAAGATCCCTAAAAAATGGATTAAATCCCCCAATATCAGGCTAATAATTCATAAAAATCATATGACATAGCATAAAACCCACTTAATGCCAAAACAGGGCACAACCCCCTTGATCTCCGTGCTCATGGTCATATTGGGTGCCTCCATGTGGCCAAGCGTTGAGATTGTGCACTGGCCCCCTACCCGTTGGCCCCGGTCTTATGGTTATGGTGCATGTGGCCATAACTTCTAGCCTCCACGTGCCTGCAGTTTTGTGTAGCCCCCTGGATCAAAGCCCGTGGTTACATGTAATGTCCCCACTTTGGGACATCATCACAGGGCAGAGACTTATGATGACCAGAGTAGCCAGATGGATGTTATAGCGAGTACAAAGGTATTTGAGAGGCATTGTGGGGTCCAATTGGCATTTATAATCATATTCCATCATTATGAGCCATTCCGCATAGGTTGGCTTTGGTTTCGTTCCATTCCGACGATTTTCATGATTTTGACTATTTTGAGCTATAAGTTAATTAAAATCACTGAAGAGGGCATTTGGGGCACATTACTTGGAGGAACCTCTTAGTGTAATAGCTCATTAGAATTGGGAGGAGTAGCACTACAGGATGGGATGGCTAGAAGTGACTTTCAGTGGCCAGGGAAGCCACAATGATAGATAAGGATATTTTCAGAGGTAAAAAGGTTAATTAATTAATTAAAGTAATTTAATTAATTAATTAAATATTAATAAAATGAAAGTCACTTTGGAGGGAAAAGGTCAGCCAAAAAGTATAAAATGAAGGCAAGGGCCTCTACTTATCATTCATGTATGATCTTATTTTGATTTCTGGCTTCTAGCTAGTGAGCCCAATATTGGGGGTTTTGAGGGTTTTGACATAACAAACCCTAGAGGACGATTCGGTGGTGAAAGATTCCACCTATCTTGTCCCAAGCTTGG
>ML777328.1:867666-881666 GCA_009831015.1 Picea engelmannii | reverse complement strand
TGTATAAATTAAAGTAATTAATTTACATGATGGTATAATGCAATTTACTAATTGATTATTTTGACATAACTCGACGAAGTTTGTGTAAACTTGAAATGAGTATTTTGTTTAGTTCATTAATATGCAAACTTCAAGCACTTTCACGGATAATAATTGTAATAGTTAATGTATAATTAACTATTACTTTTATAAAGTAATAGTTAATTATACATAACTATTAACTAGCATATAAAGTGGTTGACACTTTTATAAAGTGGTTGTACCACTTTCATAATATATTGTGACATAACTCGACAAAGTTTGTGTAAACTTGAAATGAGTATTTTGTTTAGTTCATTGATATGCATAATTGGTACAAACTAACGAGAATACATGAACAAAGAATCATTTATTTGTTACATAATTTAACATGGGAATACATGAATAGAGAGTCTTTTATTTGTTACATAATTTGACATGGTAAATTACCTTTGGGTTTTAGATCTTACCATTGTAGACAAGGGAGAGGCATACATGCAAATAGAAAATATGGTAGCAGCTAACCCGTGCATAATAGCTTTCGGATATTTCCTTGCAGTGCAAATAAAGATACCAGAGCGAATAACCACCATGAACATACTAAAGATCCCCGCCTACGCTACATATCCATGTTCCCATTAGAAGCAGTTTCCCTCCCCTCCCCTCACATAAATCATACTTTTGATGCTAAGAGCTTAAATCGGTTTTTTCTTTCTTGAAGTCGTGAAAAAAAAAACCGAAATGATTCATAATCATCAAAAGATCAGACGATCTGAAACGAATGCACTAAAATAACTATGTCAACAACAATGGTATTATCTACATATTTATACCTTCATTTTCTTTGGAGCATAAAAAAGGAACAAGAAAACGTAAACCAACTCGATGGTAGCCCCGGTGCCATTTATGGTGCTCACAAGAAGGTTGTTAGCATAGACGAAGGGCAGTCCATACCACGCAGACAACAAATTGTTCATGAGCGTAGATACATATGGGACACCAGAGAACTGTTTAGTGGATTAATTCTTCATAATTCTCCAGAATGTGATTCTGCACAATAGATTCATAGAAACAATAGGTCAATATAGAAATAATCAAACATAACTCGGCAAAGGATTCTTATATACACTCGACATAATTGACAACAATACTCACGGTCCAGGGTGTTGACCATATTTTACCCTAAAAGCATAGGTAATCATTTGTTACCGATCTCTTACAGGCCATATCCTTGGCATTAACTACAATGAAGAAATCAATCAGAATAATTTCCAGCGATGCGATCTAATTCCAACGATATGGTCGACGTAATTAATTTTAACTCCAATGCACATTGCCGAGAACTTAACATCAAGCTCATCGAAACAAACCAGAACTTAACGTCAAGCTCATCGAAACAAACAAACAACAAGAGCAGCATGACTAAACATCATTCTCATCAAAACAAACCAACAACAAACGCAAAATACAACAAAGATGATTCTTGTAGATGAAAATACAACAACAACAAAGCTCAAAATACAACAATGTTGATTCCTGTCCATCAAAATTTAAATGATTTTAAAAACCCGAGCTCCTAACCGCAATTATAATCACAATACATAGGAAAAATTCAAGTCGAAATACAAGTCTATTATTAGGGCCAACCATTGAAGGCATGTCAGTTCATGGTTGGATTTCCTTCCCCGCATGCAGGGAAAACCTAAATTTATCATAGAATCTCAAATAGCCTGAAAATTGAAGAAAATTGATTACAATTTTTTTTACAGATGATGTTACCTCGTCTGGCTTGATGATTTGATACCCTCTTCATAGTGTGATATGTTCTATGGATTTTGCTCCAAACACATATAAACATATTTTTCTATGGCTTTTGCTCCAAACGCATATAAAGTTCTATGCTAGAAATACATATAATCCAGTTATGTGAAGAAAGGTTAAAATATGAAACAACATAAAGATAGTACATGGTTCACACTTCATATGAAGCATGCGTTCCCCTGGTAATTTTTAAAAACGTGTGTTGTAATGAGACGGAACGCATACCCCCAATATAAAACGTTTGTGGTAATATCTGGACAAGGAACATGTGCCCCCAATATAAAATGTCTGTGGTAATCCGTCTGTAGTAATATGAAATGTTTGGTTGTATTAGGTTTATAAATGGAACACGTGGGCATCAGACGATCGTTTCAGAAGAAGAACGCGAGCATTTATTTAGATGCCACGGTTTAATCCTACTTAATCATTTAAACGTGGCAATTACATATCCTTACAGTAATTTTTTAATGTGATTAGGTAAATGTTAAAGAGTAAACATGTTAATGGATGCCTTGATAAATGCAAGAAAGTTATGAACAATAAATCTGACTCATTGATTTTGGAGGACGATTAAGAATATGCCATCATCTTCAATGCGTAGCCATCAGATTAGGGTTTAAGGTTAAATAAGGTTAAAATATCATTAATTGTGCCCATTGTCAATAGGTGTATGCCATGATTATGTTGGACCATGATTATGTTTTGTTAATCACATTGCGACATTTGGTTTTGTTACATTGCGGCGACATTAGGTTTTGTCATATTGCAACGAAAGGGAATGTTCATTCGTTTGCGACGATGGGGAAATGTTCATCACATTGTGACGATAGGGAAATGCTCATCAAAATGCGACATTCATTTATGTTTGTCAATTACGATGACATAGGAGTGATCATCATACTACAATGATAGGGCTATGTCATAACATTGTGATCGTCATATATGTTCTTCAAATTACCATCAACATGTATGTTTGTTATAGTGTGACGTTCATATATGTTCATCACAGTGTGACATTACTATTGTTGGCATTACTACATTGCAATGTTGATTATGTTTTGATCATCACATTGCGACATTACGTTTTGTTTGCCACATTATGACATCAACTTTTATTTGTCAGATGACATTGTAAGGTTATGGTCATCAAATTACGATGAAGGGTTTTTGTTTGTCACATTATGGCATTGGAATAAGTTTTTCACTCTCCGATAGAGGGGATATGTTCATCACATTGCGAGATCAGGGAGTGTTTGTCTCATTGCAATGTTGGTCTATGTTGTTCACATGATTACGTTACGTTGTGTACATCACATTGTGAAAATGGGTTGTGTTCATCCAATTGTGACATTTGGAAATACAATGAGACTTCATGATATGTGTGTCAGATTGCAATGTGAGGATATGATTTCACATTGCAACAACAAGGCAATGTTTGTCACATTGTGACATACGTTTAAGTTCGTCACATTATGATGAAAGGGCTATGTCGTCAGATTTTGACGAGATGGCTATCTTCATCACATTGAGATCGACGTATATGTTTGTCACATTACGATGAGAAGGAAATGTTCATCACATTGCGACAATAAGGAAATGTTCATCACATTGCGATGACAAGGAAATGTTCATTACATTGTGATGACAAGGAAGTGTTCATCCTACTGATGAAAGGGATAAGCTCGTCACATTGTGATCAACACATATTCTTGTCACATTGCGAAGTTCATATATGTTCGTCACATTGTGAAGTCCATATATGTTCATCACATTGAGACGTTACTATGTTGGGTATATTACAATGTTCCTATGTTTGACACATTGCGATGTATGGAAATGTTGTCACATAGTGACATCAGGATATGTATGTCACATAGAAAGGAGAGGAAATGTACATCACACTGCGACAGGAAGACGATGTGCAACACATTGCGACACTTGTAATCGTTCGTTAGATTGCGACATAACTATCCACATTGAGATGACATGCCTATGTTCATCAAATCATGACGTCAATTTATGTTCATCACATTGTAGCGTTAATATGTTCAATAGATTGCAACATTAATATGTTCATTAATATTTATTTTTTATAAAGTAAAATTTAAATAGTGAATTTTTTAAAACCTCTACAAGAAATAAGTATATAGACTATTTATTTAAATATGTAAATATTTATAAGAAAAAATATGTTAAAAAATAAATATTTTTGGAGATAACCATGGGTAAATTCAAGAAACCATACCAAGAATAAATTCAAGAAACGATACCAAACACATAAACTTTGATGTGTATTTAAAAAGAGTCAAAATAGATTGAAAATAACTCATGGAAATCGATTCAATAAAAAAATTATGTCATGCTTGTTTAAGTTCTCTATACGATCCAATCACCGAGTTACTTTGCACTACAACTTATAATCAATCTCGAGTATGAGCGTATGACTAACTTAAATCTGTGGAATACAGATGGCATTTAACAAAGTAATTACCAACTAGATACACATGGAATTTAGCAAAGTAGTGGAATTACCACAAGGAAGAGAAAGAATATGGCATTGTTTCAAAATCTCCAAGTAATAGCATTACCACGAGGAAGAGAAAGAAGATGGCATTGTTTCAAATCCTCCAACGCAGAAGATACACATTTAAACCTATGAAGGACATTGTTGACAATTTCTCTGTAAGAAGCCTATGTAAACACGGGAAACTAAAGAAGCCATTGGGTATTTTTCATATTGTATATGGGTCTATAGATTCGTCTACGTATGCATATCTGTAAACACAATATCATGATCATATCCCTTTTGCACTCAACATTTACTATGATTCAAGCATATACTCAACATTGACTATGATTCAAGCTGACCAAGGAGGACTCAGTAAAACTTACACTCAACATTGACTATGATTCAAGCAGACCAAGGAGGAGTCAATAAAACTTGGTATACTTATCAGAAAAGTTAAACCATTTCTAGTTATTATCGATTTGGGCATCCAACTGAACAACATGAAGAATATCAATGATGATTTGAATAGTTGAAGTTTCCATGTGTTATCCTGTAGATGTCCTAGTCTAAATGAGATTCAATAATAGGTATAAGAAAAAAACTTCTCTGCAAGTATGGTAATTACGAAAGCAACATCCAACATGACCGAGTATCAGAGTTGAAAACATCTGTAGATAACAAGTATTCCATAGTTCCTATGAGCCCTGAAAACAAAATTGTAGATGAGTGTGTAGTTTCGATAGTCGGCCTTTGATTTAAACATGAAGCGTACGTTCCCCTGGTAATTTTTAAAAATGTGCGCTGTAATGAGACAGAGCGCATGCCCCCAATATAAAATGTCTGTGGTAATAACTGGAATGCATGCCCCTAATATAAAACGTTTGTGGTAATATGAAACGTTTGGATGTATTAGGTTTATAAATGGAACGCGTGGGCATCAGACGGTCGGTTTAGAAGCAGAACGTGGGCATTTATTTAAATCCCACGGTTTAATCCTACTTAATGATTTAAACGTGGCAATTACATATCCTTACAGTAATTTTTTAATGTAATTAGGTAAATGTTAAAAAGTAAACATGTTAACGGATGCCTTGATAAATGCAAGAAAGTTATGAACAATAAATCTGATTCATTGATTTTGGAGGACGACTAAGAATATGCTAGCATCTTCAATGCGTAGCCAACAGGTTAGAGTTTAAGGTTAAATAAGGTTAAAAAATCATTAAATGTGCTCATTGTCAATAAGTGTACTCCTTTCAACATAAATAATAATAACTATTAAAAATATATATATTATACATCCAACACTATATATATATATATATATATATATATATATATATATATATATATATATATTAAATAAAATTAGCTTAGTGTGATAATCAACGCCACAATATTCTCGTTGATATGCTTTGTCATTTGTCATGTGCTTGTGATGGTCCTTTTGATTATATATTTCCCCAAAAATTGTGCCTTCGTTTTTATTATTATTAGTGATAGTTAATATATTATTAATATTAATATTAATAGTCAATGTTTGGTTTATCTAGGTCACTATTTTAATATATTTTAAATATAATTTTTTTATTTAATTTTATTTTTATAATGTTTTAAAACTTTTTTATGTAATTTTTATACTTATTTATGAAATAAAAGATTTATATTTCTATTAGGGTTTTCATAAATAATTTGGGTTTTCATAAATAATTTATATTTATATTAGGATCTTTTTTTTAGGGTTTTCAAGTTTTAGCATTAATTTGGGATTTGGATGAGCACTCAGTAAGTAGAGCTAAAGTTGACCATATTTTAATGGTCTTTATTTTTTGTGTTTATTTTCTTTTTTAGCATAGTTTATTGTTTTTTTTTATAGTAGTTGCAATCTACCTTCGAGCCATTAACCCCTCTTCTCATAAAGTGATGTATAATCTTTTCTTGGGTCAGTAATGCCCGAGAACTCAAAAGATGAGAAAACAAAGGGTAATGAGTGTGGAAAATGGTAAGTATAGACGAGAATGGTGCGATGGCTCTTCAAGGAGACCCCTCAGTAGCAACCCTATCATGAGGGTGACCCACTTGATAGGAAAACATGCCAACCACCAGGGTGAAATGAGGCAAAAGTTATAATTTCCAAGCAAACGTTTTCAAAATCAAGAAAGGACTCTTTGCAACATGTTCAAACGCTTCAGTTATTAGAATGACACTTACCACAACACTGGACTTGTTACCTCATGGAGCAAGACCTGCCATCCTCTATGATCCAAGTTCAGTGTGGTGGAATCTTCTACCATCTATCAGATGGTGATGTGTGGTATGATAGGGGCATCTTCCTGCTCATATACCTCTCGATACTCCATGTATGCAACCTGAGGGCCTTGAGACATCATCTCCTTAGTTAACCCTAGGAATGGGGGATAACAAGCACTAATGCCTCATTCATGTACACTTACACACCTAGGCCCTAGGACCCTTCGCATGACAATGAACCCTTAAAAACCTTAACCCTTGTTGAGTCCTCAACACACACTAAAAATTCTACAAATTTTTGGTGCCACTTTTTCCTTTAGTTTCTTTGCTTATCATAAAAACATTTTTTGCTTTCAAGTTTTGATAGTTATTCATAGAAGTTAGTTAATTTTCACTTAACTCCTTTTCTAAAGAAAACCCAAATAATTTTTAATTCAGAAAAAACTCTTTTACTTAGTTTTTCATTGTTCATTAGTGTTGGAAACATGTCAACGAATTTCCCATGTGGTCACATGCACATGCATGCAGCTATATTAGGAATGTGCATGCACTCTTCTGTGAACAGATTGTGTAACTGGTGGATCTAATTATAATCAGTTAGTCTAACTATTTGAGAGATGTTATATATACGAGCATACCCATAGAGGTGAGAGTGCAATGTGTGCAGAGTGTGTAGAGTTTGTGAGCAAGACACAATATTGTAAAGTGCAGTGTGTCTATGAGGAGAGGATGATTGTATGCATGTGCTAGGTATTGTAATTCTCCCTTGAATAACAAGAATACCGACTATCATTGCCCCGTGGTTGTTGCCCGCATTAGGTTTCCACATAAATCATTATGTCAATTGTGTGATTGTTGTTCTCAGTTTTATGCTTTGTTTATGCTCTGTTTTGCTTCTACTGCCTAACAAATGGTATCCAAGCTACAAGTGAGGAACCCATTTCATGAATGAGTTGCAGGGCGATTTCTGTAAAAGAGAGTGAAAGCATAGTCTATTTTGAGATGTTGTTCACTATGTGAGCGTAAAAGCAATGTTATGGCAAAAAAGGCGTGAATACTCGGAGATCATCGCATGCAAGGGGAGCAATAACCAATTTTCATCACTGGATACACCTTGCAGGGAAGCGATAACCTTGGTACATGGGTATATGCACATAATTAAATATTTGCAGAGAACTCCAAAAGTATGAAATGTGGACGGTTCTTTTTAAAATAATATACAAAGAAGATTTTTTTAAAAGGATCGCCTTTATGGATAAATAGGTGGAATGCATAAGATACGTTTAAGGTGGAAGTTTTGTTTTATGGTAAGAAGGTCTTAAGGCATATATACTAAATATTTATAAAGGTGGATGTGTTGCATTGATATTTTATAGAGGATTGACTTTATATGAAGAGGTGGATGTATTTTAAAAAAGGTTTTTTTGAGGTTAAATCTTTTAAATTAATATTTTGGTTTTTGGGTTCAATATTGAATTTAAGATTGGTTTCTTCATATAAAGGTTTAGTATTATAAGCTTGGTTTGGATGGTTTTTTGTGCTAATAATGAAGATGTAGAGTTCTAAGTTTGAGGTGGAGAAATTTAGCAGTAAGAATAACTTTGCGCTATGGAAGCTCAAGATGTGGGATATGCTTGTGCAATAAGGATTGCAAAAGGTGTTGGCTCGAAAGATAAAGAAACTGAAAAGCATGAAAAACGAGGACTAGGAAGATTTGGATGCAAGAGCTCTCAGTACCATTCGATTAGGTCTGGAAGATGAAGTGTTGTTTAACATTGCCGAAGAGGAGACAACATCAGGTTTCTGGAACAAACTCGAGAGTCTATATATGAAAAAGTCCTTGACAAACATAATCTTCTTGAAGAGACAGTTGTACAACTTGTGGATGAAAGAAGGTACGAAAAGTGTTGATCACTTGAATGTTTTGATCAATTATCTAGTATGGACATAATGTACGAAGATGAGGACAAGGCGGTTACACTATTGTGTTCGTTGCTTGAGTACTGGGATCATCTTTTCACATCTATGTGGTTCAGCTCAACATATGCCATTGATTATGACACTGTTGTGGGATCTCTGTTGTCCGAGGAAACCTCAATAGCATAAGCAATGGTGGTCAGAGGTCGATCTACATAAGGAGGGAAAGATCAGAAAGGTACAACCAGGTCTAAGTCAAAATACAGTAAGGGTAAGGGAAAATGTTGGTTCTGTGGAAAATCTGAGCATCTCAAGAAGGATTGTTGGAAAATACAACAAGCATCAAAGGAGGACTCCACAAAATAAGCAAATTCAACGATAGGTATGGTTGATGAATTTTTTTTTGTCTGTTGCGTCTCACCACCTGTGTTCACATAGAAGGTGCGGGGCGATGATGGTTGAATCACAGTGAAAAAAAAATGTATTTATTTTGAAATTGTAAAGATTATTGATTGCATGTAAATGGGCATACGTCTGTAAGACCTAGATAGGCATGCGTACCCCTGGTTTATCAAGTCACCTATGAAAAGTATAAACATAGATTTAGATAGATTGAATATGTTGGGGGGGGATATGTATGTTGGGTTATCCTCAACTCGGTGAAAGAGTTAATGAGTTAAATATGTTTTTAGGTCAAAGCATGTGGTTTTTTGGGTGGATGTATTTTGGGTATCCAGTGGTATTGTGTCCATGGATTACATGTAATGAAGCCTATAAAAGGCTTGGTGAACTCCATTGTAAATGTGCCTGGAGGTAAGCAGTAAAGGCTTACTTGGATGGCTTGGTTAGATTTGGTCAAGGTTGTTCAAATGCAAATTTCGAGGTGAAGCAGTGTGTCTGATTTAGAAAGGTGGGTCTGTAGAAATGTTGATGTGTATGCAGGTCAATCAAGTGTTTGAGAATATATGATGAAGGTAGGTTCATATCCATGGAACTTGGAACGTATTGCAAGGAAGATGGGGTCGAATATGCATGTTTAGTAATGCCAAGTTGCAACAATAGTTGTTGACAGAAGCGGTTGAGCTATCTGGTAACTCGGTCACCATCGGTTGCAAAAGACATGAAGATTCAGGAAGAGGTATGAACAAGTCATCTGGTAATTACTCAAATGTGAAATTATTTGGTTGTGATACTTATGTTTTTTATTAGCACTCTAAGTAGGACCCAGATCAAACAAGTAGATCTTTGATATGGTGATGATGTTAAGGGATGCATACTATGGGATCTTACTACCCACAAAATCATCATGGACATAGATGCAATGTTTGATGAATCTCCTTTTATAAAATCAAACATAGTAAAAGATGAAAGGTTCAAAGCATGATTGGTGGTAGAAGGGTATTTGGAAGGTATTGATTTCCATGAAAGTCTCTCACCAGTTGTTAAAAGCGTGTTTCTATTCATGTTGTGTAAGCACTAGTTGTGTTAGTACAACTAGATGTTAAAATTGTCTTACATGGAGTTTTTTGGATAAAGGGGATGAAATTGGAACAACCAGAACGATCAGTTCAGAATCACAACAAAAGATTTGTTTGCAAACTCAAGAATCATTGTATGGCCTGAAGCATGCCACAAAAATGTACAAGATGTTTGATTCCTTCATGGTGAGCCAAATTTTACAAGAAGTGAGTATAACCATTATGTTTATGGTATATTCATTATCTTGGTGTTATATGTTATGCTTGTTGCAAGCACAAGCATGGTTGAGGTCAACAGGTTGGCTTAGTTGGTTACGACGTTGTTATGAAGGATCTAGGAGCAACAAAATAAATCTTGGGCATGGAAATACATAGAGACAGGAAGGATGGTAAGCTTGGTTATCACAACTGAAGTATGTTGTGAAGATACTCAGGAAATTTAGAGTGAATAATGTGAAACCGGTAAAATCCCTTTGGATTTCCATTGTAAATTTATCCTCAGGTTTATGTCCAAACTGATGAAGAAGAAAATGGTTATATGTCTCGAGTATTATATTCTAGTAGGAAGTTTGATGATTGCAATGGGAAATGGTCAACATTTCACATGCAGCTGGTGTTGTCAGTAGACACATGGCAAAACCAGGTGAAGAGCATGGAAATGGGTGCTTCAAACACATAAGCACAAGTATCACCTATAGTGGTTGCACAAGTATCACCTACAATGGTTATGATTCATGAGATTTGAACGAGAGGAGATCTACCTCAAGTGATGTCTTGAAAGAATGCAAGGATCTATTGGGTAAGTTTGGACATATACAGGATGTGGTGTTCCATGGTGGTCAAAGTGTTGTGCATTTGGCTAATAGTCCAACGTGTCAAAATGGAACGAGTGCATCAATTTATTAGACATGTTACTGATGGAGGCATAATGGTCCATACTGGAGCGGATCGTGCAGACATATTCATGTAACAATATTGTTAGAGAAGTTGTGGAGATGTGACGATGTTTGGCTTCTCTTGACTTGTAGGAAAGGTGATGGATAAATTTGGGCATGATATATCAGGTAAATTGTTGTCAAGGTAGATATTGTTGGAAATATGTCAACAAATTTCCCATGTGATCACATTGCACAAATTTCAAAAAACCTTGTGATTTTTCCTATTTTGAACTTCACATGGAATTCATTTTGGGAATGGACGCGGACACACCAAAAGGGCCTTTTATCACACTTGGTTAAGCTTTGAAACTTTCACCCAAAGCTAAAGTTGCAACCCTCCGCTGATCCAAGATTCAAAACACATGCCGATGACCGTTTGATATGTCATGTCGCCATTAATTCATGCTAGAATGTATAATCAACTTAAATTCTAAATATTTTTATGTTAAATAAATTTGCCTATCTTTTTATAATATGGCCTTCTGTTACTTAAGGTAAAATTTGCCTATCTTTTTATAGTATGACCTTTTTATAAATAAATTTGCCTATTTACGTTAAGGTAAAAAAATCAAACAAATTTATTTTTGTAAACTCTTACTTTATATATCCTCACATTCTTGAAAACAAATATATTATAAAATTAAACACAAAATTTCAAATTAAAACACAAAATTTCAATCATATCTATGTACATTTCATATAATTAATATCAATCTTAAAATAATAAATTACCAACTCTTCTCTTAAATTCTATATTTTGATTTGACTTTTTTTTTATATCTTTTTCTTTTATTGAGTGTATTTTTCTTCTTTCTTGTATTGATTCAATATAGTTCCAACTCACAACATAACCTCTTTGATTAAAGTTATCTCTTCTTCAACCAAAAAAATCCAATTCACACTTGCTCTTGAGTCTTACTTTCCTATTTAAAAAGCCTTTCACTTAGTAAAAAATAAAAGTAAAGTTACCCTTGCCTGAATCCCTCCATCCAAAGAGCAGTAGTCCATCCATCAATCCATCCATCCCATCCACCCGGTGCTTCTAAGGTCTAAGTCATAACTACAACAATGTTTTTTTCCCATAACCTCTCTTTTTTCAAGAGGCATCAAATTTTTTCAAAACAACAATGTCTTTTTCCCAGAAATGCCCTTCCTGGAAGGAATATGACCATAATAATAGAATATGTCCTCTCCTTTCTCTAAAATTGATATAAATACTTAAGGTGAAGGTGGATGTTAAAATATTTTTTTAATTTTCACTTGTCAACTTTAATTGTTATATATATAGAGATATGTGTATATAGAAATATTTTATTTATGTCCCACATTAAAATTATTTAAATCAGAATCTTTTTATTTTCAATTATTCTTTCTCTTTCTCTATATAGAGTTTATATTGAATTAGTTTAATTAACATGGATGTTGAAATATTTTATTTATGGCAAAATATTTTTATGTTATTAACATTTTTTTAAATGTCACATGTCAACTCCATGTTGAGCAATGAAGGAATTACACATCTCTCTCATACTGCGCTGTAGAAAACGCCTTTCCACCCAATGATCACCCAATGATCACCCAATGATCTAATCCTAAATATAGTTCCACTAAAAATTCATGTAGATCTATCCATTAATATTCCACTTTAAATCTTTTTAATACAACCTTATGTTTAGAAATCTCACATATAGATTTTGCTTAGTGACATGAAATTGATCAAAGCATAATATGGAAAAGTATATCTTAGATCAAAATAATATATATTAAATTATTATATTTTTGTAATAAATGTTTAAATTAAAATAAGATAATATTTAATTTTATATATAGGATTAAGGCTATATGTTATTAAAAAGTATATGATTTCATTGTAAATATTTTGGAAGATGATTATAAGGGAAATTGGCTTTTTTGATATTATTTAGAATATTTGCTAAGAGTTTGTCTTTTTTTAAAGGAAGGAAATGAAGTAAAAACCCAAAATCCAAGGCATTTAAGAAAAGTGAAAGTCTATAAATTTATGGACCACCAACAAATCATTTCAAACACATAATTTTTGTTAAATAATAATGATAAGTCAACCCACATAAAAATAATAATTATCCTTACTACTAATTAACAACTAAATAATAATAACCATCTTTTAAAAAAATAAAAATTATTATACATCTAACATCATATTATATATATAAATTTTAAAAATTATTAAATAAAAATTAAATTAATATGATAATCAACGCCACAATATTCTCGTTGATATGCTTTGTCATGTGCTTGTGATGGTCCTTTTGATTATATATTTCCCCGAAAAATTTTGCCATGGGTTTGTGATGTTGGTATTTATTAATTTATTATTAGTGATAGTTAATATATTATTAATATTAATACTCTATGTTTGGTTTACCTGCTCCAATATGTTAATATATTTTAAATACCTTTTTTTTATATTTAATTTTAATTAAATGATTTGATTCAAATCTTAAATCTTTGTGAAATGACTTAATTCAACTTTGTGAAAAATATTTAATTTTAATTTTTATAAATAAAAAAGTTATATTTATATTTTATATAAATCTTTAACCAAAATATTAAATTACAATATGAACGAGATATGCTATCTCAATTTTTACCTGCTTCAATTTCATTGATCCGAACACGTGTACTAGCAAAAGCGAAATGATGTTGCTTATGTAATATTATTTGACCCAAGTTTTTTCCGTCTCGTATAAATGTAAAAAATGTAACAACACAACGACATCGAGAAGATAATGCTTTCTACAACTGAATTTAATTTTTTAACGCATATATGTTTCCACACTAGAATGTTCTTAAAAAAAAGACAATTTATAAAATTGTTTTTTTTAATAAAAATGGATTTAAAAAAATTTAGATTATCTTTACTATATTATGTAATTGGTTAAAAAGGTTATTAATGGGATACAATTTTTCACTAAAATATTTTTTTTTTTTAAATATAGAAAATAAATTTAAAAACATTTAATATGGAATTTTCTAAAAATGACATGTAACAATTTTTACATGCTATTGTTTAATGTTTATTGTTAAATT
>ML777328.1:849004-867518 GCA_009831015.1 Picea engelmannii | reverse complement strand
TTTTTAATAAACAAAAGTTAACAATAGCATGTAAAAATTGTTACATGTAATTTTTAGTAAACAAAATTGTTAAAGTTTGTTAATTTTTAACTAATATATATTTTTACACTTTAATTTAAAAAAAAAAACAATATATAAAAATCATTGTTTTGTAATAAAAATGGATTTCAAAAATTTTAGATTTTATTTACTTTAATATGTGATTGGTTAAAAAGGTTATAGATGGGGCACAATTCCTTAGTGGAATGATTTTATTTTTAAAATATAAAAAATAAATTTAAAAACATTTAATATGGAATTTTTTAAAAGTATTATGTAACAACCTTCACATGTCATTGTTAACTCTTTTTTTATTAAAAAACAAAAAGTAAAGAAGGTGGTTGTCACTTTTATAAGATGTTTTAGCTTTAATATTACCAATTCTATATATTTTCATTTTAATGTTTTTCTAAAAACAATTAGTTCTTAATTTATTAAAAAACTAAAAAAAAGTTGTGATTTTTATAAATGTTTTCATTTTAATGTTTTTCTAAAAACAATTAGTTCTTAATTTATTAAAAAACTAAAAAAAAGTTGTGACTTTTATAAATGTTTGGATTTTGACTTGACCAATTCTATATATTATCATTTTAATGTTCTTGTAAAACAATTATTTATTGATATGACAATTTTTATAAATTCTTTTTCGATTCTTGTGATTTTTTATTTACATTTTTATACTATATATATTCAATATAGGACACACCTCCATAGTATACAGACTAGGTGCAACCGTGCTATTGTAGAATTAATACACACTACCAAGCTATCATGTATCCGCCTCACCTTTTCCTACTAAGACCCATATGCCCTCATTAATGAGATTTCTTCATCAATAATAAAACAACTCCACATAAGGATCTTTGTTGAAGTGGATACATTGATCACACTTATGTTGAAGGAGAACAACTCTAAGCAAACATCTCAAGTGTTAAATACTTTTGAGGTGACAATATCTTCTTCCAAGGTGGATATAAATATCTTATTCAATTCCTTTTGCATGGAACTACTACGAGTACAACAAAATAAGGTCCACCTATTTTCCTCCTTCGTTCATATCCTAAACCCTATTTGAATAATTCATTTTGCATGGAACTACTACAAGTACAGCAAAATAAGGGCCACCTATTTTCCTCCTTGGTTCATATCCTAACCCATATTTTGAAAATATGATGAACTATATACGCCTTCATTAAATTTGTAATACATTTTTTTGATGGAAATAGTGATTTTTCTACATGTTATTTTATCCCCTACCAAAGCAAGGACTATAGTTTTCTTTTAGAGTTTTCATTTACCTTTTATCATATTATTTCAAGTTGTTTTCTCTAAGTTTTCCTTAAAATCTTTATTAAAAAGATTTTTTAATAAAAACTAAAATAATATTTTGAATTTTTAAAATTTATCCCTTAAACTTTTTATTGGCTCAAAGATGGTGATACGATGTAATTTCTTCTGGTGTATATGAAATATTTTTGAGTATTTGTCAAAAGGAATAATTCATTTCCAAAATTTTAAAATTTCCTTAAGCAGCGACATCCAACCATATTGATTGAACTGACTTTGATACTAATTCTATTGGGGATTGGGTGTAACCTGATACAAAATAGATAAATAGAACTGTAGATAATCGAAGAGAAATATTTTTTCAAAGATAGAAGGTGGTGTTTAAAGACATGATTACAACACTTAAGCACAACGCATTGTGATAAGAATATCACAATGCATATTGGACATATTGTACAAAAAATACAATATCGACATGATAATAATGACCCATTGGGTTTGTTATTTATAGCTTCAAGATCTAACTGACTTTCCTGACATAGGGAGGATCTTGTCCACATATAACCATCGACAGTTAGAGTTGACTCCATCAATTCCGCACTATATAGTCAGATTGACAAGAATGATCGACCTGACCATCCATGTGTCCAACTCGTAGTCAATTGCTCGGTTGGTTGATCCAGTAACCAACTGTCTTCAATAGCTGGTTGATTGTCCAATCACCAAACTTGTCGACTACTCGACCGACTGATGTAGATATCTTGTCGATTTCCCAACCAACTATTTCCAGATGTAGGTCGTTCGCTCGACCGACTGATTCCAGGAGAAGTGTGATGAACCATCAGAACTTGATGTTTGAACACACCCCCATCAACACACAACTCTGGAGAATTAGGAGGTGAAATTACATGAGTAGGACACCTCCCGATAATTGCAACTTCTTGAAGCCCAAGCATCATATGAAACTTGATAAATATAGCTTCAGATAAATCCTTAGTGAAGATATCAACTACGTGATCATTTGTTCTACAATAGACAACAAAGACAATGTTTTCATGAACCAACTGTCTCAAATAGTGAGCATGGAGATTGACATGTTTCATCTTACTATGGGAAACATGGTTTTTAGCAACTTGAATAGCTGATCCGGAAACTTGGTGAGAATTTTCTAACATTCAATTTTTCAACTTAAGATCTTTTTCCGACGAAGTTGCATGTGAATAAGGTAAAACTAGGTCAATGAAGAATGCTTCATTACTGAGTACATTAACATGAAATCATAATTGTTACAATTATTGTGTATGCTTGCAAATAAAACTCTACTCAAACAAGTGAGAATGCAACAAATCACACACATACAATTATGACAACAATGTGATAACGAAGTTCACCAGACCCCCTGGCTACATCTCTGGGTTCATGAATCCCATGAACCTGCTTTATTGATTCTTCTTTAAAAGGGCTACATAAACAAGCCTACAACATGCTTCTCATTTTCAAAAAATTCTCACGAATCAACAAGCTCCTGAGAATCTCTCCACAAGCTCTTCCCCTCCTGACCCCCAAGAAGGGTTTATATAACATGTCTATCTTAAACCACCTTAATATTTTCATGGAGATAATATCTCTCAAGATCCACTTAGTTAGGATCCTGGCATATCTCAATGGATTGGTTGGAGCATATCTCTCAACCATCCATGAGGATATCAACTCCCCTTAGGACTCTCCTTGAGACTAGGAACTAAAAAACAACATGGCTTTTGCACCTAATAATTTATTTTTATAATGAAAAATTCTTAATTTATGAGAACCAAGATCAAGTATTAATCATTTTACATTTTGTTTTTTCCATTTTCCCCAAAACATAAACAAGATATATCCCTTGCAGATGAAGTCCAATAAACCTCATACATCAGACAACTCCCTGTGAGCTCTTTGTTGGTTGGACTATGTTGGCTGTAACTGAAGACAATTGAAACATGTTTACTATAAAGATCGTCCTAGATCACACCTCCCCATGGAGAAAAATTTTGGACCTCCAAAAGTATCTGGAATATCTGCAACTATCTTTTTAGGAAGAGTCTTACACTCCATGATGCACTTCCCCACTACTTTATCTGCATAGAAAATGTCATTGAAAAGGCCACACCCTTCTTGTCCTTCACCTTTGTACTTCAGAATGAGGATGTTGATGAAGCCAACACTTGCATCGATATGAAAATATGTAGCTTACATGATTACAAGTTTTTCAAATTTTTTAAGCAAGAACATACTTGCCATGAGTTTATAAAACACTCATAAACACGTTTTACAAAGATTGCCAAAATGGGCTTAATCAAAGCAATGCCTCCTACAAAGAAGTGGCTACAAAACCCATTACATTTTGGCAACATAAATAAATTCACTAGTGATAGACTCTATGGTCTCCAAATCCACTACAAAGAATGTGCACCTAATGACTGTCCAAAAATGGGAAACAAACCCACCAAAAGTACTAGAGGATGTCCTCCAAAGAAACATTACACAACCTTATCCACCCTTGAATGCTAAGAGAAACCGTCAAAAGTTTTTGTCAAACAAAATGAACAAAATTTGTAATGTTGCATCAAACTAGATTGCGCCAAGAATTCTTTCAAAGATATTCCTTGGCATACTTCTCCATGGTATGGGTAATTTCTAAGATTTTTGTTCATGTCCTTATGAACATTGGTCAAGTGCACTTGTAAAATACAGATACATGAGTGCTGAAAGTAACCGTTTCTCCCAGAGACCATTTTTCATGGTCCTACCAATACCCTTTCTGGATATCGCACGATGCTTCAATTCCTGGCCATGTCGAGTTTTCACAATGATTATGCCCTTTATTTAGAGGCATCAAAGACGTTCATACTAGCAACATGGTCCACCTTGATGACATAATTATTTCTCATATCGAAAGACATGAGATCTAAGCTCATGACATGTATGGTTTGATCACCATCGCATTTCACATTGAGCTTAACTTCATTGAATAGTAATAACACTGGACATTATTGTCACAGGTGTTACAGTCGTAGTAGAATCACATTTCCATGGTGCATTCACTGACGAGGGGAATCAACCCAAGCCTATGCGCAAGAAACTCGTCATTGAGAGTTGACAAGTAGCTCTCGATTTCAACAATATCGATGGCGATTGTGAATAATTCTCCAATCATCAAACTGCAAAGTGTATTGACAATCGAGGGGTCCATGTTCTTCATCTCGATCTACATCCTTTGATAAAAAAAACACTGGTTCGTTGGTAGAGGCATTGTACTAGTTCACAAAATGACTCGGGTTCAACCTTCAACTTGCACATGAACAATGGTTCCAACCTACCAAAAACTTCATGACTATATCATTGCGCCTTAATGTCGTGTCAATACTCACATGATATCTCTCATTAGGAATTGATTCTTTTAAAATATCTTCCATCTTAGCACTGATTTGTAAGTTGTCAACTCCAACAACTCTTGATGCAAATAATTTAATATGCATCCCCATAAATCTCGTGTTGACCTCTTCTATATGCCACTTTATGAAGACAAAATCGAGGGGTTCGCCCAAATTTTCGGAATTGCCAAAGAAAGACCATCAATCACGACAACAACATTCTCAACAATTTTCTTACTTGTCTAATAAACTATGGCCAAAATAGCACACTGTGCTCTGACTCGTTTTTTGTTTTTATATGCAGTAACAAATATGTCAAAGCTGATTAGTTATGACATCCCCACAAATACCAACGTGGAGTTCCACACTATGAGGATGGGTAACAACCCGTGCCTTTGGAGCAAATATTTCAAGTTTTGACCCTGACACTTATCCATCTCTTTTCTCCTAATTTGACATGCCTTGTCTAGAAGAACGTGAGGGATATTTGGGTTCGACCCAAAAAAAATGGGCAACAAAATTCCAAGCACATGAGCTTTTGATTGTTGAGCCTCAAAATGATGAGACCAATGGATTTCTCCATAATAGAAAGTGTAGTTAAGTCCTCCATGAAAATTCTCCATGCATGGAAATTACTCTTGATCTTCATGTCAAAGACTTCTCTGAGCTATGGATTATCGTCATCTTCCATGACCTACTATCACTGAGCTGAGGGTGTTCAATCCCTTAATCACACACTTTCTCCATGCTGAGAATTATGCGGAAGTAATTTTGCAGATAATTGCATAGGCCTTTGTGGCTGCAAGGATAGAATATTTTTTCTTCTCTCTCTAGCTCGTGAATTAGTCAGCAAATAGAGATACGAAAATATCCAAGAACAATATGAATTGCTCCATTATTCTTACTTTCTCAGATACCACTTGACTGAAAACTTGGTGAGAATTTTCTTACATCTAATTTTTCAACTTAAGATATTTTTATAATGAAGTTGCATGTGAAGAAGGGAAACTTAGATCAATGAAGAATGATTCATTAATGAGTACATTAACATGAAATCATCACTGTCACAATTTGTCACAATTACTGTATATGGTTGCAAATAAAACTCTATTAAAAAAAGTGAGAATGCAACAAATCACACACATATAATTTTGACAACAATGTAATAACGAAGTTCACCAGACCCCCTGGATACGTCTCCGGGTTCATGAATCCCATGAACCTGCTTTGTTGATTCTTCTTTAAAAGGGCTACATAAACAAGCCTACAACCTGCTTATCCTTTTCAAATAATTCTGATGAATCAACAAGCTCTCGAGAAGCTCTCCACTTGCTCTTCCCCTCCTAACCCCCAAGAAGGGTTTATATATCATCTCCATCTTAAACCACCTTAATATTTTCATGAGATAATATCTCTCAAGATCCCCTTAGTTAGGATCCTGACATATCTCAAGGGATTTGTTGGAGCATATCTCTCAACCATCCATAAAGATCTCAACTCCCCTTAGGACTCTCCTTGAGACTAGGAACTAAAAATCAACATGGCTTTTGCACCTAATAATTTATTTTTATAATGAAAAATACTTAATTTATGAGAACCAAGCTCAAGTATTAATCATTTTACATTGTGTTTTTTCCATTTTTACCAAAACATCAATAAGATATATCCCTTGCAGATGAAGTCCAATAGACCTCATACATCAGACAGTTCCCTGTGAGCTCTTTGTTCTTTGGACTATGTTGGCTGCAACTGAAGTCAATTGAAACATGTTGATTGTAAAGATCCTCCTGGATTAATGAAACTATGATTGTCACAGTAGATTGTAGTCGAGGTCTGAAAAGGAAAGCCAAGTTCATCCAGAAGTTGGCGAATCTATACTTCCTTTGTACCTACATGAATGGTGCCACAATGTTTTTCTTCTGTAGTTGACAAGGAGACAATACCTTATGTTTCTTGCACGACCAAACCATCGGTCTAGTGCTGAAGTGAAACACATAGCCATAAGTGGACTTCTGATCATCACCGTCATCGGCCTGGTCAAAGTCAGTGAAGCCAACCAACAAACATGAACTTCAAAAATACTTGATACCAAAATGAGTGGTACCCTTCAGATAACACACAATTCATTTGACTACTTTTCAGTGGTTTTCTATGGGGTTCTAAATAAACCAAGAAACCACACTAACAACAAAGGAGATGTCAAGTCGACTTTGACTAAGATAGATGAGACTTTCAACCAGTAGTTGATGGAGTGTAGCATCGACTTTGGGTGTTTGACAAGTTTTATTCAACCTTACTCCAGATTGAAAAAGAGTAGCACATGGATTACAATCTGCCATATTAAAATGTGTTAAAATATCCATTACATATTTATATTAAGAAATAAAAAAAAAACATCACATAGTGGTAATACTTGAAGACCCGGAAAATAATGCAAAGTACCAATATCTGTCATGTCAAAGGAGTCATCAAGTTGATTCTTCAATCTAAGAACGAGATCAATGTTATTGTCAGTTATGACAAGGTCATCGACATATATAAAAACAATCAAAGTGTTTTCATTAGTATGAAGTACATACAAGCTATGATCAAATTCACAATGTTTGAAACCAAGTCAAAGAAAGTAACTGTCGATCTTAGCATACCAATCTTGGGGAGCTTGTTTCAAACCATAGAGAGACTTCTTGAGATGACAAACAAGGTTAGAATCTATCACAAAACCAGGAGGTTGTTCCATGAAAATTTATTTTGATAGGTCACCATGAAGAAAATCACTATTCACATCCATCTGATGGAACTTCCATTTCAATTGAGAAATAAGAGAAAGAACCAGTTGAACATATTTCATCTTTGCAACATGAGCAAAGGCCTCAGTGTAGTCGATGCCTTCTTGTTGAGAAAATCCCTTCACAACCAAGCGAGATTTATGATGCTCAACAACACCCTCAGAGGTAAATTTGGTCTGGTAGACCCATCGACACTTCACAACATTCTTTCCTTGTGGTACGGGAACTAATTCCCAAGTGTGATTCTTCGCCAAATAATCTATTTCTATTTGCATGGCCTTCTCCCATTTAGGTTGACCTTGGGAATTTGAGTAGGAAACAAGATCAAAAGTTTCAAGTACATGTGTTGTTAAAATAATTAAAAAGTACCCAGGCAAGTGTTTCTCATCACCTAGGTGCCTAAGGGGTGAGAAAGTGCCTAATGTGGACCCTAGTCATTTAATTTATGAGATGTAAATTAAAAGTGAATTTTTGGACTAAGGGAAAGTGGGTGAATTAAGTGATTTAATCTCCACAATTCATCTCATATTATCTCAATCGTTGGATAAGATGTCTTTTCACCTTCCCTCCATTGACTCGATTAGGGTAGGAGGGTTCACCCATTCTTGGGTTGTTCATTAATTTTTGAGAGAGAATGAGAAGAGAGAGAGGTCAAGCTTGAGAATGAGGAGGTTGTTGAGCATTGCCACGATATCCAAGACAAAAGTACAACATAGATTCCAAGGAAGAAAGTATAGCTAGCTAGAGGTCGTACGGTATGGATTTTGGGAGGCCGTACAACTATGGAAGAGCACAGTCTACACAACAAGGTACAACATGCACTTCGAGGCAACATGGCATAGATTTTGAGAAGTATTTAATGATGTAAAATCTATACAACAAACTCAGAAAAAGAGGGCACAAATTTCGAGACAGTCCGTACAACATTAATGCTGTGACAGTCGTACAATCATACAGATTTTTGGCACAAAAATCAAGGAGACGTCCGTACAATATTTAATGCTGAGACAATCGTACAACAATATGTATTTCTGGCATAGTTTTCGAGGAGCTTCATTTTAGGGATTTTCTGAAGGAGATTTGCTCAAAATTTTCTGAGATAAGTTTGTGAATTTTTGCTAAGAATAAGATTGATGTAAAAGAATTTTTCTCTGAAGCTATGAATAATAAAAATCCCTCTCTCATTGGTTTTCCCCTTGTGGGTTTTTCCAGGGTCGTTGTTAGACCAAAAATCTTTGTGCAAATAATTTTCTGAATATTGTGCTACTGATATATTTTATTTTTGCATTAAATATTGTTCAAAATCCTCATGTTTCAGTTTTGGAAAATATGTTTATTTGTTGAGTATTTATGGCTGTCATAAATATGGCTTTTAGGCATTAAACACTAATAAAAATCAGCGAGACTTGAAACTGGGTGGGGTTTGAAATTTTACATGGTATCAGAGATGAGTTAAAAAAAGGCAGATTTATATCAACAAGCAAGAAAAAGGGGACAAAAGTTACTTCACCGGACATAAGTTTGAATTTTTTATTTTCAACAGAAAAGGTTCAATGGCTATTGTTTTAAGGGTTGAGGACAGAATTGATGGGGCAATAAAATTTGGTGCTTGGAAGGAGAGAATGATTTTTCTGTTACAGGAAAGTGAGTTATGGGGAATTGTTGAGAATTCCACAACAAACCCAGTGAATGTACCCACAGATCCTACTCTTCTAGCAGCATACACCAAGAGTATCAAGGCTAAAAGAATCATCCTTAATGCCATCAAGGACCATTTTATTCCTCATGTGACTTGGAAGACAAATGCCTATGAGATGTGGGAGTCCTTGATGAAGTTGTATCAAAGTACAAATGAGAATTGGAAGATGGTTTTGCGAGAGAAACTGAAAAACATTAAAATGACCAAGGCTGAAAATGTGGTCACATATCTTAGTGGTTGCACAGGTGAGAGATGAACTTGGAGTTGTTGGGGAGGCCATTGCTGACAGTGAACTTGTGAGGACAACATTGAATGGGGTGACCAAACAATGGGTTGTTTTTGTTGAGGGAATTGTGGCTAGGGAGAACCTTCCCAAGTGGGAATGTCTTTGGGATGACTTTGTTCACGAGGAGACCCAAAGAGGTTATGTGCATGGTAGTTCATCTACTGGTAATGATGAGGAGAATGTGGCTCTTGCTGCTACTAGCAAGAAGAAGTTCAAGAAGGGTCCTAAGGGAGGAAACAAACCGCATAGTGAAGGCAAGAATGATATGAGAAAAGTAAAGTGCTTTGAATGTCACAAGTTTGGGAACTATGCAGGACAATGTCCTAATAAGAAGAAGAAGTAGACAACAACTTCAACAGAGGTGGATGATTTTTCCACCAAGTTCAATAAGGATTTTTCCTTAGTGGTATTTATTTCCACTGGAGAAACTCATTCCAGTGTTTGGTATATTGACAGTGGTGCCTCCCGCCATATGACAGGTGTTCGTGAGCATTTGACAGATCTTACACATATTGGTGATCTTGAGGTAGTGCTTGGAGATGATCGGGTGGTCAAGGAAGTTGGTAGTGGGACAATATCATTTAAGAGGGAGTCTCTACCTCCCATGTTGTTGAGAGATGTCCTATATGTTCATGGCTTGAAGAAGAACTTGATTTCAGTTTCTACTATTGAGGAGAGGGGTTATGAGGTGTTGTTCCATGATGGACATGTGCTCCTATTTCCCAAGGGGTCCAATATCACTTCGACCAAAGTGATTGGGACTCGACATGCAAAGCTGTACAAGCTCATGTTTCAGCCAACTATTGCATTATTTCATACTACCAACAATAATGATCTTTGTGAGCTATGGCATAGGAGGATGGCCCATTTGCATCATGAGGCTTTGAGGATACTGAGGGAGATTTTGACTGGAGTGCCAGATTTCAGTACAAAGTACCCAGAGTTGTGCAAGGGGTGTTCTTTGGGAAAGTACACCAAGACTACTTTTCCATGCAATGACTGTAGAGTAGCAGGTATACTCGATCTGATTCATTTTGATGTATCTGGTCCTATGTCTTCTACATCTTTGAGTGGTTGTTTGTAATATGTCAAATTCATTAATGATTTCTCTCGGAAGTCTTGGATTTTCTTCATCAAGACCAAAGGACAGGTCTTCAATCGGTTCCAAGAGTTTAAATCTCTTGTGGAGAACCAGACTGGGAGGAAAATAAGAGTTCCGAGGACAGACAATGGGGTTGAGTATACCTCCAAGGAGTTTAATGAATTCTATGCAGGAGAGGGCATCGTGAGAGAGTTGATTGTTCCTTACAACCCACAACATAATGGGGGTTGCAGAGAGGAAGAACAGGGCCATAGTTGCGGTTGCGAGATCCATGTTTCATTATCAAGGGCTGCCACTTTTTCTTTGGGCTGAGGCATGTTATACTGCAGTTTATCTGAAGAAAAGGAGTCCACACAGAGCATTGGGGGACAAGACTTCCGAGGAATATTTCTCTGGGAAGAAGCCTGATGTTGGGCACTTTAGGATTTTTGGGTGCCTTACATATCTACATGTCCCTTCTGAGAAGAGGACAAAGCTAGAACCCACAACAGAGAAGGGGATCTTTGTTGGGTATAGTGAGGCTTCAAAGGATTTCCGCATATACATTCGTTCCTTGAGGAAGACAATTTGAGAAGGGGTGAGAGATTTTAGGGGGATGGAGCCTTTAGGAAGTCACATGGGACTGAGAGGGGTGAGAAGTCATCACCTTAGATTCAGGTGAGTCCACAACAAAATTTAGTGACACAAAGTTCAGGGCCACTAGATTTGGTGACGACTGGACCATAAGTTATAGGGTCACATATGTCAGGATCATAGGTTTCTGGTCCACAGGTTTCAGGATCGAGTTCTCCAGATTCTACTTCAGGTTCAGAGTCTTCAGGTGATGGGGTTGAGAAGGGAGAGTCCCCTCCATGAGGCATTACTTTAGAGAGGAGGAAGCCCAAGTGGATTCAGGACACTTTGAGAGAGGCGCAGGGTTCGGTGGGGAATCCCACGCAGGCTGTGACGGAGAGTAAACCTCCTGAGAGATTTTGCAACTACATTGCGATGGTGAGCAACATCAGGGAGTTTGAGCCTTCCACTTTTGAGGAGGCTGTTGACAGACAGGTTTGGAGAGATGCCATGATGGAAGAGTACAGTTCCATCATGAAGAATGATGTTTGGGAGATTGTTCCTAGACCCGAGGGGAAGTCAGTGGTGACTTCTAGGTGGCTTTACAAACTCAAGTATGATACAGATGACATCATTGAGAAGTACAAATATTTTTTTGTGGCTTAGGGGTTCTCACAGGTTGAGGGAGTTGACTATGATGAGAACTTCACTCCGGTTGCTAGATATACTTCGATCATGGCAGTGATCTCTATTGTAGCAGAGATGGGTTGGAAAATCCATCAGATGGATGTGAAGACCGCATTTCTGAATGGTCTCATACAGGAGGAGGTGTACATTGATCATTCATTGGGCTTTGAGGTGCATGTGAGAGAGTATCATGTGTGCAGATTGAAGAAGGAATTGTATGGGCTGAAACAAGCTCCCTGAGTTTGGTATTCTAGGATTGATGCCTACTTGCAATAGTTGGGCTTTGAGAAGAGTGAGGTAGATCCCAACCTGTACTTCATTGTGGTTGGAGATGATCCTCTCATACTCTTGCTATATGTTGAGGATATTTTCATTACAAGAGCTGAGAGACTCATTACTAGTTACAAGGAGATCCTTGCTTCAGAGTTCAAGATGACAAATATTGGACTGATGCATTATTTGTTGGGATTGGAGGTTTGGCAGGAGCCTGGACACATCTTCTTGGGACAGGGGAAGTATGCTTGTGAAATTATGAGGAGATTCAATATGGAGGATTGTAGGCCCATGACCACACCCATGATAATCTTGGGAAGGTTGAATGTAGGACCCCCACTAAAATTAACTCCACTATTAGAGTTAAATCCACTAGAATTTGCTTATTATTGGAAGGTTTCTCAACTAGAATACTACCCTTATTTTCATGAGTCCCTTTAGGCACCTTATAAATTTTAGGCAACCTCCCAATTAAGGCTTCCATGATTGCCTATTCCATTTTTTCCATATTTCATTTCATCTCTTCGTTATTTTCATCCATCATCTTTTTCATGTCATTCTTATTTTCATTCATCTTCTTTTCCATATGTTCCCGATTTTAAATCATCTTCTCTTCCATCTTATTTTACATCTCTTTTCTTAGGATTTCCCGAGAACGTGATAAATCCACTAATTTCAACATACTACCACTCATTTCATGAACTTCATTCTTTAATTGGGATAACCCATTTTCAAAATCTTCATTTTCTTCCAACATCTAATGTGAGATTTCAAGTGGTTTAATTGGCGTTGATATTCTTTTTGGAGCCATGTGGGATAAAAATAATAATACTTCTCTATTTTCTCTTTATCACAAATTTTGAATCACCAAAAACAAATGTTCTAATAAAAATTTACGCCAATTGTAAGTTACGTACCTTTCAAACTCTTAATTTTGAGTCTGTTCTCCTGACCGACCTTCCTTCTTGTGTATTTATGCAATTTCGGCCTTTCTAAGTGTGAATTTTTTGCTTTTAGCACTTCAATACATTCTCTTTGCAATGCCATAGTTCTAACCAAAATTGGTTGTGCCAAGTAGAAGTTAGGGTAACTTTCCCAAACCTTGATGATTTTTTTCCTTTACAAGAGAGTGAACTTGTATAGAATGCCACACGCTTAATATTTGTTATATGATTCTAAAAATTGTACCCAAAATACTTCAAACTGTACTCTTTCAAATGCAACTAGTCTCACTAAATTTAGATCCTCGGTGAAGAAGATATGACTGTTTTACATAACACACATATTTGAGACTAATAATAGGACTAGTAAAAAACTCTATCTTCCACATGGTGTATCTCTGAAAGTTTAATGACAAAGAAAATGAATTTCTTATCAAATATACCTTGATATGTCATCTCAATAACCTCCACGTTTCACTCTCTGAATCATCCCAGAAAAAAACGTTACAACAAAAATGATAAGATGATGTGTTTGGATAAGAAAAACTCTAGGATCAATACTCTGATACCAAATGTTATGATCCAACATTTTACAAAATGATAAAAAGTCAATGATTACAGTCCACTTCGAGGGGGAAACCTACTTTTACAATATATCCAATTCATAATACAATACGAGATGAGATAACATGGTCCTAATACTAGGCCTCATATATATATATATATATGAGACAAAGGGGTACAATTATGATGAAAAGTTCTAGCCGACCTACACATATAACACTAAAAATGTAATTATTCGATATCTAGGACTTAATAAGGGGTTTTATACATAACATGGGGCTTTGTCTAGGGCTTAACAAAAAGACACATGTTAATAGGTTTTGTGGAATAATATAATAAAGAGCATGACACCAAGACTATTTTCACTAGCTAGTGGGTGGAAGACAATATATTATTTGGGAAGACAAATGGTGTTTATGAAACAATTTTTTTAATAGATCTGCATGTTTACACAATGGATTTAATAGCCATATTATATTCTGAGAAAAAATGTACCCACTTCAAGGATGCATGGCTACCCTTGTCTTATATAGTTGTTACCATTGGGTGTGTTTTTGATTGGGAAACCGTTTTACCTCATGCTTTGAACATAATGATTAAAAGGGAACAAAAGGCCAAAGCTAAACCAAGATTTGTGCCTAAATTTTACATGGCATATTATCTAATGGATATTGTTTGTGAAACCAATATATTCCTTGGCATGAATTGGGGTTGGCACATGTCTGAATCTCCAGTCCATATTTATTGCCAACTAGTCTAGGAGAACAAATATAAAAAGAATTAAGCAAGGATTTGTGACTTCTTTTTATCACCCTTCTATAAGCTCATATATTGTAAATAATGTCCAAGGATTACTAAGGAGGCTATGAGATTAATAAAATGCATTGGTAAATAAAATTTACAAGAAGAGTACACCTACATCAAAATCTATGGTGTAACTGCAACACCACAATTGCTACTCAAGTATGTGCCTAATAGACTCATCCTATGTGAAATAACACATATTTTAGGGTTTTAATGATTATTTAGCTAAAGATGCTTAAAAGAGAATATTCGTTCCACACAACGTTCATTTGGGACACTATGTTTCATTAAATCCTAAGCATGCCAAACATAAAGGCAACACTATGCCAGAGTATAGGTTTCCTCATGACAAATCCAGGAGACATGATAGTTGGTCTTGTCTCTAAGCATTGTGACATGGTTTCTCTCACTTGGCCCATACAACCATGAGCAGTTGGAGAATGAGATACCATTTGAGAATGCAAAATATTGGGAAGAGGTTCAATTAAGGTTGAAATCTCCAGACTGTGCCTCCTTTTGTGGTATGGCATTATATGACCAAAAGGATGTAATTAGGAAACAATTGGTTGAGTTAGAAAGTTTGAGGAAAGAAGATCGTGAAAATAAAATAAGAGCTAAAGAGGCTAGGTTAAGAGAATAGGAAGAACTAAGGGAAAGAGTAACAAGACAACAACAACAACAACAAATTAATAAAAAGGAAGAAGAGGGGGTCAAAGGAAGACAAGATGAGGAAGCAAAAGTTGTTAGAAGATGTGAGAAGAATTGCAACCAAGGCCAGGGACAAAGTTGAGAAGGACTTAGAATAAAAACAACAAGATGAAGATGAAGAGAAGAAGAAGTGGGAAGAAGAAAAAATACTAAAAGAAGAAAATAAAAGAAGAGAAAAGGAGAAACTAGAGGCAATGGAAAAGGAAATATGGGAGGAAGAGGAAAAGAAAAATGAAGAAGAAGGAAAAGATCAAGAAAACACTACTATTGATACATAACAATAATCTAGTCAAGGAGGAAAATAAATCAAGAAAAATGTAGAACAACAAACAAAACATCAAGCAACTCCACCTCCTAGTAGCTTTATAGATCTTACAATAAAGGATGTTGTTATGCCTAAAACGTGCACAAGCAAAGGTAAATAAATTGTTATGGAACAAGTGATCACTCCATGGAGGCTTGAAAATATTTTTTGATGGGGAGATCAACCAATCCTTGATCCTTTTTAAGAGGTTGTGCCAGACTTAGAAATTATTGCTTACAATACAAGGAAGCAAGCCATTGTTAAACAAAAATAGAGAATAAAGAAAGTGGACTGGGATACTTCTATCCTATGTACCACTAAGTAGTAAATGCTAGATACAAAAAGAGCTAGACTTAGTGATCTCTTGTGAGTTGGGTTGGCTATATCTGATGCCACCATGGACAAAGCCAGGTTTGAAGAAGAAGAGATTCAAAGTCTCGACGAAAAACATATTGCATCATTGGAAAACCAATTCAAGTATTACTCAAGTATTACAAAACTTCAGAAGGAATGGTAAGTAATTTTATTGAAAAAGTAGCATAGGAGGACAAAATCAATGATCAATTTTTTGATTTTTTTTTCTCCAAGCTTTTCAATCTATAGGAATTGAGTTTGTAGATGCACATCTTATATAAAGAAAACTTCATATGAAAAGAACAACAAAGCAACGTTCAATATCAATTGAACGTTATTAAACAAATCCAAAAGAGTAGAGGGCACAAGGAGTACAATATCAAGATGTGGAGAAAAAATGAGCATAATTGAGTTGTGTGAACTAGAACAAGATACTAATTACTCACGAATAATTACACATGAATTCGAGAAACAAATCAAGGAGGAGTGGCTTCTCTATATCAAAATATGAGATCTGATTGAGGATAACACAACACAATGTAAACTTCCCAGTTTTGGTCTTCCTGGAGTTGCATAGATTTTGAATTAGTTTGAAGAAGATATTCAAAGAAAAAGTCAAAGGCATCTCCACACTAGAATGGGGTCATCTACAGAAATATCTAACCTCTTAAGCTAGTAAGGTAACTTAATGAAGTGTATTTTTTTTAGAAGATAGAAAAGTACATCAAAATATTTTAATGGGAACTTACTCTTTGGAAAACATTGTTTTTCCTTTAACTTTATGTAATGATTTAACTTTATGTAATGATTTATTCACTAAGTGGAAAAAGTATGGACAAGATGTAGATATATGTAGATGGAATACTAATTATGTTGATAGACATACACTTATTGAAAAGTGTCAGAATTAATGAGCTTTTAATCATAGATGTAAGTGAATTTTGTGCACACCAATTTGATATGCTCTGACATTATAATAAATGAAAGGTTAGGATTTCAACCATTAATTTGCATAACAAAACATGTTCCGTCATCATTAAAAAGGGTAATTAATGTGATTACGATAATAATAGCTGATCCAATTATTAATCTCCGATCATTTATGTCTGTGTTTAAATTTCAATCTTGCTGTAAAGTTCCCCTTTTAAGTTAAATATTTTACATACTACACAAAATTACACACATTTTAAATATTTTTATCTTTTTGTTATTTTTCTTTTATAAAATCGAAGCCAGATTTTGTATTTAAATTTGAATCTTTGCGGTAACGTTCCCCTTTTAAATTAAATATTTAATGCTCCACAGGATTACAAATATTTTAAAGATCCTCTTAGTGTAGAAGTATGTTTCCAGGTAATTTGATTTTGCATGTTAAATTATACTTACCAAATTCTGCGGTGGATTTGTTTGATTTGGCCGAATTATTCGTCAAATTTAATTCGTGTGGTGGTTTATTTAAATTTCAATCTTTGTTGTAACGTTCCCCTTTTAAATTAAATTAAATATTTAATATGTTTATTTAACAATGTTTGGTTTGTCTATTCCATCAGGTTAATATATTTTAAATATGATTTTTTTTTTTACATTTAATTTTAATTTCTATATTTTTAATTAAAAACTTATTTATAATTTTTTATATTAATAAAAAAAATTATATTTCTATATAAATTTTTAACCAAAATATTTAATATATTTTTATACCATTAAAGATTTATATTTTTATATAAATTTTTAATCAAAATATTTAATATCTTTTTCTCCATATAAATCTTTAATATTTTATTTCCATATAAATCTTTAACCAAAATATTAGATTACAATATGAACGATATATGCTATCTTATAATATAAATATATTTAATTTTTACCTGCTTCAATTTCTTTGATCCGAACAATAATACCAGCAAAAGCAAAAGCAGAATGATGTTGCTTATGTGATATTATTTGACACAAGTTTTGTTTTACTAAAACAAAAGTATATCCGACAAAAGTATATCCGTCTAGTATAATGTAAAAAATGTAACAATACAACGACACGTAGAAGATATGTTTTTTACAATTTAATACAGTCTGAGTGGGCCTAATGGTTAAGAACACGTGTTTCCTCTTAAGAGGTCACAGGTTCAAATCTAGAGGGGAGTAGGGTATGTATACCTTCGTAGACTTTACCAGTCAAATCGCTGGGCGGAGGGGGGTCCCTTGTCCCACAAACAAGGGGGTCTCATACACCAATTTGGTGTGCTGGCTTGGCCGTGACCTTAAAAATAGATTATTATTATAATATAAATTTATAACTAATATAGGTTATCTACAACAAAATAGAATATATGTTTTTTATACATGAATGTTTTAAAAATGATGATGATGATTAACGCTTAGTGTGCTCGAAAAGCATTAAGAGAAGCTTTCCAAGATCACCATACTTTTGTTGAGTTAAGAGGTTAGGAAGGTTGGTAATGTGATCAATATTTTGAAAATGAGATCTAATATGGGTATAGGTTGGACAATCTAAGAGAAAGTGTTTTTCATCTTCAACCTTCTTAGTTTCACAAAGGTGACACACTCTTTCGTGTCATGGCGTTTTAGGAATTGACCAACGCCCAGTTTCACTATGGAGCTCGTGAGAATTTGTTCTTATCTTAGCAATGCTTATTTTTTTCTTTACACTTGGCAAAACAGATAGATAATTTTGATCTTCTAGATTAGGGTTGATTA
>ML777328.1:838168-848954 GCA_009831015.1 Picea engelmannii | reverse complement strand
CCATGCTCTCAATGGGGGAGAGGCTTGTTTCTACGAGGAGGATGGGATAGGGCGTATTTCCTTTAATTTTGAGATTATAGGTTATAAAATTCATTTGTATTTGCTCTATCTTTCTCCAGGATTCAGGAGAGATACTACAACCCCAGACTTCACATCCATAAAGAATAACAAGTGTAACAAGAGTCTCAAAGAGGATTTTCTTCTTATCCCAACTCCGAAGATCAGAGGATTTACAATTGTTTTCAAGCCGATAATAAGCTTTCCATCCCCCAATAATCCTTTTCTCAATGCTATAATTTTAATTGAGCTTGTGGTGAATATCAATTCCAAGATATTTCTATGAAGTCACTTCCTCCAAGTTGTTGTTGTCATATACAAAGGTATCATAAGGGATCTTATTGGATTTAACAATCATGACCTTAGTCTTATCAGTATTAACAGTCATACCCATATTGGAGCAAAATTCCTTGAGGATTCTTAGTTGGTTTTCAAGATCATGGGGAATCCTTTCCATAAGAACGATATCATTGGCATAAAGAAGAAGATTGATGACTATACCAGTGAGAGTAGGGCCGACACAACCTGTTTTTTCCAAGCATTCTTCTAACTTATCAATGTATATGCCAAAAAGGGTAGGGGACAAGGGACAACATTGTTTGACTCCGATATTGCAGTTAATCTCTTTTGACCAGCCCTCAGTGTTTTTAAACTTAGCAATAACATTATCATACATCCTTATTGCAACAACCCTCAACTTGAGAGGTACTTTTATCTTTTCCAACCTATTCCAAAGTTTTTCCTAGGAACCATGTCAAAATCTTTTCTAAAGTCAACAAAGCAACAAAAAGATTGGTTTTAATATTGCGGAACTCCTCTGCAATGATCTTAAAGGTAACAAGATGGTCCACAGTTGAATGATATCTCCTAAACCCGACCTGGCCTTTAGCTCTTTTACCATGACTTTCTAGCCAAATGTTAATCTTCTTTTCCAAAATAATTCCATAAAGCTTGGCTAAAATTGGGCTAATCATAATGGTCCTATAATTAGAGGGAATGTTTTTATCCCCATTTTTAAAAATAGGAACAATGAGGCTTTGCATCCAGGGTTTAGGGAAGCCTGCTTGACTGCTAAATTGAAGAGCTTGTGTATGTGAGGGATAAGGATTGGCCCTTCGATTTTAAAAATTTCAGCTTGGTGGCCTTTAATGTCCTTAGCTTTCCCATTTGCGAGCCGCTTAACCCCGAAATCTGTCATCTAAAGAAAAAACTTCTTCTTTTGTAAGGACAATATGAATGGTGTCCATGGCATTAGGAAACTCATAAAGATTTTATATAAAGTTATTATTTTAAATATATTTTTTTTTTTTTTTTTTTGCTTATGTCATTGTGGAGTTGGTTAAAAAAATTATGGTTGTGACATAACTGTGTAAACCAAAATATATGTTTCCTGCACTAGAATGTTTAAAAAAGCAATTTATAAATTTATTTTTTAAATAAAAAATTAAATTTCATTTTTTTTTAATTCTATTTGTCATTTTGTAATTCGCTAAAATGGGACATAGTTAATAACTTTGTTTTTAAAATATAAAAAATAAATTTAAAAACATTTCATTTGGAATTAAAAAAAAATGTTTATAATAGTTATTTTTAAAATATAGAAAATAAATTTAAAAACATTTAATATGATTTTTTTTAAATGCCATGTAACAACTCTAAGTAACATGTTATTATTAGTTTTTTTATTTTTAAAATATAGAAAATAAATTTAAAAACATTTAATATGATTTTTTTTAAATGTCATGTAACAACTCTAATAAGTAACATATTATTAGTTTTTTTTTATTAAATAAAAAAAATAAAAAAGATGATTATCATTTTTATAAGGTATTTTGATTTTGATGTGACCACTTCTATATATTTTCATTTTAATGTTTTTATAAAAACAAACTATTTATTAATTTATTAAAAAAAATGGTTATAACTTTTATAATATTTTTTAATTTTGATAAACATGTATTTATAAATTCTATAAATTTTTTTTATATTCTTCTGATTTTTTATTTACATTCTTATTACTATACTCAAGGTAGTGCTTATGGTTTTATACAAATGTAATATTATAAATGGAAATAAAAAATTAAATATTTTTAATTTTTAATACAAATATAATATTATAAATGGAAATAAAAAATTAAATTTTTATAATTTTTATAATAAAAATAAAGCACATGATAAAGAATTTGGGAATATGCGATAAATGAGGTGGGTTAAGTAACAGGTAAGTCAAACATTCTAAATAAATAACTTTAGAAGAAAGGAAAAATGTCTTCCAAGTGCATTGTTAATGTTTGATTGTTTATTTATGGTTTATTTTATTCATTATTCTCATTTCAATAGGTTTCAAAACTCTCATATTGGGTGATCAACTTAGTTTCAATCCTTATTTTTGGTTGTGATAGTTATCCGATTTTATTTTCTATAAAGGATGAAATGCAAGAAATATAAATATGAGACTTGAGTAGTATATAAATTCTAATCCCTATTTTCACACACTAGAGTAATCATAGCTCGCTTGCTGGAGTTGACATAGAGTCACTACAAGGAAAACATTTATTAATGGATTTTTTAACAAAGGTTTTGGTGTTAGAGAATTGGGTAAAGTTACCAAAAAAAATCCTCTTCTAATTAAAGTTAAGGGTTTTGAATAGATTTTAGCAAAGGTTTATTATAATTAGAAAAGAATTGGGTGGCTAGAGGTTTTAGTGTATGTTTTTTCTATGATGCATTTTTTTATAACACGACACAATACTATGCCACCATTTAAGAAATACTATAAAAAACCAATGCACTGTATATTTTTAAGCATCGATGCAATATATCTCTTTATGCACCGCGAAATCCCTATACCACATAAAGCCCCTCATCATCATACCAACCAATATTTACAAAATATTAGACAATAATTAGACAATTCTAACAAAATATTATAATCAATAATATGTGCATTAAATATGACAATAAAATATGCAACTAGACTAATCAAAACACCACAATAATATTATCTCTCTCATCTGATGATTTGAATCTAGTAAATTAGAGATTTTGATAGGCCCACTAGTCCATCCCTGCACAAGGATATTTTTAAAGGTCAAGGAAATAATCATCCTCACTAGCAAAAATATGAATGGAATCGTCAACCACAACCCTAGGAAACATCTGGCTATGAAATGATGATCGAGTTGCCAAAAAATTCTGAAAAAAAACAAAAAAAAAATGAAGCAAAGGGGAAAAAATGTCTTGCATCTGTCACATTATGACATCTATCTAAATTAATATGAAACTGTCATAGTAGAATAGTGGATCACCTTATCAGTCATGGTCATTGAACAAGGATATCTACATAATCTTTCATAGGGAAACTAATGTGCCACCAACAGTAGTATGGTGTGCTAATGGAGTCATGATAATCTAGAAGAACCTAATTCCCTTGTCTCTAAAAGAATGCAAGTGGATCTACCATTGTAGTAACTTGGAACTCATTAGGGTGAGCAATATTTGGATTGGTATATTAGTAGATGTATGCCAATTGGTTCTCTCTTGTAACACCAGGTAGGACAATAGGGAAATGGGAAAAATATTCACCCCACATAGATAGGCCAATGATGAAATACATGTCCCCCTCTGTGTTTAATAATACTAATACTAATACTAATACTACTAATAATCTATTTTTAAGGTCACGACCAAGCCATACACCAAATTGGTGTATGATATCCCCTTGTTTGTGGGACAAGGGACCCCCTCTACATACCAATTTGATTGCTAAATTCTAAAAAGGTATACATACCCTACCCCCCTCTAGATTTGAGCCCATAACCTCAAAGGAAGAAACACATGTTCTTAACCATTAGGCCCACTCAGGTTGAAAAACCCTAAATGCATGTCTATTGTGATCCTAGAAAAATATCAACCCGCATAAGAATTGAATGTTCCCATTGAGGGATTTAACCTCCACAAAACACTTGAAGAGGCCATCATCCATCAAAAGGAGGCGAGTCTCAAAATAACTTGGATGTGGAAGCATGTCCCTCTCCCTATTTAAGGTCATACACGGGTGTACAAAGTTATATGCATTGGCCTACTAATGTTATGGTTGTCCCTAATTCAAATACAAACCTCATTAGGAAAATATAAATACAAAATATACAATAGGTATGCAACTAACATTCATAATATTCATTCAATATTTAATTTTAAATTTGGTGCATTAGAAATTGGTAAAAGGCTCTAGTGCACCTAGTTTTCTTTAGCACACTAGCAACAAGTGCACCAACAAAGATGCACATATCATAAACAACAATATTGACACATCATGCACACATTAAGATGCATTACACTCAAACACTTATTTTAGTGCTTTGAATTTTACAGAAATAATTGGGGCACCACTAGTGTAAGGCACACTTGTCTTACATTAAGCCATGTGCTTACATGGATAGTTTACATCGAGAGTGGTGCACCAAAAAAACTTGTACGACATCAAGGAGAACCATAAATATGAACACTCATGTTTAAATCCTTAGTTCCTTTAAGATGGTCAAGAGAAGTATGGGCAGTGTGATTGGTAAATGCACCGCACATTGGTCTGAAAACAAATTGTAGGCCATTTCAACAACAACTTAAAAAAAATAAAATTAAATACTAAAATAGAAAATTAAAACTATAAAGATGTAAATTAAGGGGTAGTGAACAAACTACTTGGTCTTGTCACCTGTAGAGGAAATCCCGCTAAAAAATGACTAACTAAATCTAGAGTTGGGTTTGGAAATAAAACAAAATGAAATGAAATACATTGTGAATGAAGATTGTTAGTGAAATATAGCAATTTGGATGCAAGGGACAATGGGGAACTCGTAGAGGGAAAAGTAGCATTGGTTCTTGAAGGCGTTGGAAGCATTGGTTGATTAAAAAACACTATAAGGAGAACACCTTGTAGCGAAGGATTTTATAAAACCTCCCAAAAAAATTTCTCCCTTCTTTGTTTACAGTGGAGGTTGTTTGTGGAGGCATACGGTCAGAGGTTTTTGCGGAAGTTTTTTTACTGGAGCTCCTGTAAGGACAATACGCATATGTGTGCATGCATAAAAATAATGCCCCGATGATGAGATAGTAAGACACACCATTAGTCACTATAAACAAAATAAAATACATAGCAACGCTCCACTCTAAACAAAGTGTGCGTATGCACATACACATTAGGCCCAGATGCATACAATTACCTTGTGCATCAAGGCAGTGTAAAAACAAACTTACCATACCAATATTCATTGTTACACCTCATGCTATTCTTCCAACCTCTCAGACAAGCATCGATGCTCACTCTCCTTCCATGGTCACCCCATTTTCAGTTCTCTATAGTCAGTTTAATAGCTCCACCGATAGATTCAACACATTTCCAAATTTTGGAAAATACCACAAATTTTCATTTCTTCTATACGGTGTATCCATGCCTCCTCGGGAGAGAAGAGACTAGGTAAATTGTTTATTACCTTTTTATTTGCAGTTTCATTGAATCAAAATTTTAAATTGGCCTGAAATTTGACCACTATAGATTTTGTTGTTTCACATGGTGCATTTAAATTCTTTGGCTCACCCCAGAATTTGGTGCATATTGTGAATTTATAGGAAGCACCATGATCGGTGCGTATATGATCAATAAACACATCGGTTCCATTCACGGAACAACAAAGCAAAAATGTTGAAAAATAAACATATCAATGCGTCTTTTTAGGATTCCCCATTGCCGATACATTTTAAAACACAAGCCACCATTAAACAAAATTCCAGTGCTCCACGATGAATGAAGCACTAGTGCATTCCATAAACTCGTCACACCA
This sequence comes from Picea engelmannii, assembly GCA_009831015.1. Classification (NCBI taxonomy): domain Eukaryota; kingdom Viridiplantae; phylum Streptophyta; class Pinopsida; order Pinales; family Pinaceae; genus Picea; species Picea engelmannii. The sequence continues at coordinate 843,057 of ML777328.1, read as the reverse complement.
CCTAGTATTTTCCATAGAAAATTTGGTTTGGAGGTGCATCAAATTCAACCAAATGCATTGGTGCAATTTATAGCAAAGCACTGGGAAACATATACAACAATTTATCATAGCAATGCATCTTATGGGATTCCCTGTTACCGATGCTTTATGAAAAATTGAACCCCTATGGGTTCCATTTAACCAACGACACTACCAAGTTTTCATCATAGAAAATTTAACCTAGCGATGAGAGAAGGTACACACAATGCACCGGTGCGATTCACAATGTGGCACAAAACCAAATATTTAAGAATTTATCATAGAAGCACATCTTATAAAATGCCCCATTACTAGTGCATCTTAGAAGACCACACACCACTAAAAGACAGGCCCTATGCTCCAAGGAACTTGGAGCATCGGTGTTGTCCATATAACAAACTGCATCGTCCGATTTACCACCTGCAAATTTAACAACGTGATGCATTCTGTAGAATCAACTGCATCGTGTCACATATAACAAAGAGTTACACATTATTTTGGTCACCTCAGTGATAACCTGACAACATCTGTGCATTAAATAGTTTTTCTCCATGGGAAAAGTGATTTACTTTCCTCTGCCAAAAACCATATAAAGGAAGGTGGCCACATCCTGCTAAATACATAAGGTGTGGCGATGCTTGATCGTCGCATTCTGCACTATACCTAGATTGCGACGACGTCGCATGATGCTAAGTAGGTAGGGTGCGACGATGCTTAAAGCTTTGGAAAAGTCAAATTTCACGAATGATCTAGAAGGGGATCTTCTAGAAGATGAGGTGGCCTCCGATCGGTTTGGATCTTACTCGCTTCTCTGATTTGGTGGGATCATCCTAATCTCCTCATCCATATTTCTTTCACACTATATAAAGAGGGATCTCTTATGGAAAAGGCTAAGGTTTAATAGGCTAAGAATTGTATGGAGAGTTCTACTTTAGATTGTGCTTGAGAGATTTGCTTTAGTTCTTCAAGTTAGATTGTGGATCTTCTTCATTCAAGGCATTTGGAGCAAAGGTGTGTGTGTTGAAGCAAAGAGCCATCGAAAGGGGAACTTGCAACATCAAGGCATGGGTTGTATTCTTTACTTTCTATTCACTTAATATAGTAATGCATTTCTTCCCTATATAAGCATCTCGTCTTCTATTGTATAATTCCTTGATCTTTATTCTTCTTCTTTGTTGGTTTATGACTCTTGGACAGGCTTGCTATTATGCAAACTCAAGGAAGGAGGTACAAAGATGACACTAGTGAGGACAAGTGTCATTTAAAAGGTATGTCTATTGTAACTCATTAAACTAGTTTATATGATGATGAAGTTTAAGGAGAAGTGTGCATTCTGTTCTGTTTTGTTCTAGTTTCTAGTGGGATCTAGGGATATCTATTTGTGTCTGCACTTACCGATTAATCCAATAACAAAATTGGCGATGATATTGGGGATACAACTTTCTTTTCTTTTTTTCCCTCTTATTTTCTTTTAGCCTACCTTATTTTGATTAAATTCATTCTTTGAGTCTGTGGGTGATCCATCTGGACTCCCTGGGTTTGAAAGTTCAGCTAGATTCTTTGTCTTTCCTCCATTTTCTCCTTGGTTACAAAGATCGTCGCACTGTACTATATAGACAACAAACGATGACCCTCTGACGTCGCACCCTGTTGACGCAAACCAGTGCGACGACGTCACACTGTGCCCTATTGGTAGCTTGTGACGACCTTAGATCGTCGCATTGTGCTCCACAGTCAGCCTGCGACGATTCTTGTAGGAATTGTTGGAGTGAGCCAATTTTTCTTTTTTCACCCAGTTTTGCCTCAGTTGCCTGGAATAAACTTCTGATACTAGTGAGTGATTGTTTTATAAGTTTAAAGCTTGTGTTTGATTGATTTTTTGGAATTGAAAGTCTTTCTTTATAAATTTTGCAAGTTTTTTTTTTTATTCTTGTCACAAGGGTATAATCTCTGGATCTTGGTCCTGAGTGCTTGTTTGACAAAGGGTATTTGATTTGTTTGAGGTTTTGGATTGTTTTTACTTTCCAGATTGTTTATTGATTGAGAAACATTTTTGTTTTCATTTGACAAAAGGCTTTCCAATCATTTTCATTTTTGTCCACGTTATGAGTTTGATTTTGGGTATTGTGTTGAGAGTGTGTTAATTTTCTTGGATTACGCTTTACTTTATTCATTACATCTCTGATTTGATTTGGGAAAGGAAGAACTAAAGTCATTTATTCTTTTTAGTAATATTTCATAAGAAAATTATTGCATTCAAAATATTTGTTAAAGGAGAAAGTTGGAAAATTTTGCAGCTTATGATTATTTGGAATTTTGTTTATTCGAAATTGAGAAATTGAGATTCGTAGCTTTTGTACTTCAAAATAAATGCCTTCTCCCTACTATAATTAGAGTTCATTGAATTGAAAGATTGCATATTCATCTCCTCTTGAATTTTATTGGGTCAAGGTCACAACATCATCAGTTTCATTTCCATCTCCCTTTTGAGTAAACAACAACCTTTAAATCGCAACGTAATTTTAATTTTTTTTAGCAACTTTTATTTTCTAGAAATTCTCTTCACCAACACTAGATAGGATAGCTCTTTGGAATAGATTGTAAGGCACACTCTCCAAAGCATCAAAGCACATAATAGTATCTTGTGATAGGTAGATTTCAAATCCACTTGCTACATTTTGTCATGAGAAGCCCTTCTAACACAAGGGTCAATCATGAGGTCGCATTAGGACTGGTAGAGTTACTCACCCTGCTTTGTCGGTCTTAGTGTAGAGATTGAGCATATTATTGGGGTTCACTTGAGGGTATACCCACGATTATGTGTGGGATATTTTCGAGTTGATTTCGGGCTAGATACCCTGCCTTTGCACGTGGATTGGACTATTGACTATTTCCCGAGGCATCATTTTCGTAATTGGTAAATTTAGTAGCCTATCTCTTTAGGGTCTTTACACGAGGTGACCTTGGAGGGGAAAGTATTCACGGTATCTGGAATCGACGTTGGCCATACTCACTCAGGCTCCTTGGAGGGTACACCCATGATTATGTGTGGGAACTTGCACTAGGGTGTAAGTCCGTTAAGCAGGTCGTCAACGTAAATTTTCCACCCACTTTATCCCAACCCCTTCTTGTCTTGATTTCGTGACGTTGGATTTCATCACCAACTAGTGACATCGAAATAAGAAGGTTTTTTTTTCTTGGTTTGATTTCTAGATTTTATTAGTGAGTGTTGTTTGTTTCTCTAGTTGGCCATCGATTTGTTTTGTTCTTTATTTGGTTCCGCCAACATCGGCCTTCATCGTTCATGTAGGATGCAAGAGCTATCTATGGAAGATCCAGAAGGTTACCTCCCTTTGCTTCCTAACTCACCTGAAGGTTCTCCTGAGGGAGCAGTCAATAACGAAGTAGCCTATGAGGTTGGAAGTTCATATTCTTTAGAGGGATTCATTATTATTTCATATTCTTTAGAGGCATTCATAATTAGATTGAATCCATTAGAGGAGTCGATACTTCCCGTGAATATGTTATTGAGTGTTAGAAAAGATCCACATTTGCTCCGGATGAACTCATCGGGAGAACTTGTTGTTGTTGAGAATATTGAAGTACCTACTGGACCTAACACAGAGTCTGGAGTAGACAATCCACTTTTTCAAAGTGAGTCATTTAGAACCCTGGTTCATACTACTGGAATTTTTAATCCTAGATTTGTCCCTATTAGTTCTGTTTGGGGAACTTCTTCGGGACATGATATTTTTGGCGCACTAGGAACGAGTCATAATCAACCTATGGCATCGAAAATGCCTGAGATTTCTGTTACCTATACAGTACCTTTAGATCATTTTACTGACACAACCATTAATGTTGTCACAGTTTCAGACCAATTGTTGATTGGTTCTCACTTGATTCTTCCTCTCTAGATCTCCCACTCTACCATGGTCCCACAAGCTACCACTGTTTCTACTGGAAATGTGGTTATCACTCAAGCTCCTATTGGAACACCACTACCTCTTAGACCAAATCCGTCACTTCCCCTTTGGTATAATGCTTTGAATACTTCCATTGCTACTCCTGCCCAGAATCCATCCGGAGGGTCTAGACTTTTTGTTCCTCTTGGGTATAATGCCGCCAGTCAGTTTTTTTGTATGCCTACCCAAGTTCTCTTCGGAGGGCCTTATGTTCCTCCTCCACCTTTGCCTAGAGGATCTAATCGTCTTGGCCCTAGTGGCTCCAATCCAGTTGGAGGCACCAGTGATTCCGTCACTTCTGGTTTTCAGATTCCCGTTGGAGGTCAACCTCAATTTGGGGGGCAACCTCAATTTGGGGGGCAACCTCAATTTGGGGGGCAACCTCAGATTGGGGGACAACCTCAACTTGGGGGGAAACCTCAAGTTGGAGGCCATAACCCAGTTTATGGACAAAGTGTACCTGATTTACAATCTTAACCTTGGAATCTTCCTTTCCAAGGGAATCAACAACCGTTTGGGGGGAAACATCCTCAAGTTAATTCTTTTGTACCCCCTAATTTTGGACAACCGTATCTAGGTTCTATGAATCCTACATGGGGTCAAAACTTTCAGTCTAATGTTCCTTTCCAAGGGAACATACCTAATCAACCAAATCCTGTTGGCTATTTGAATCAAAACCCTCCACACCTGAATCTGTCAGGATTGTCTAACTACCTAAAGACTATTTATGGTCCTACTGGTATACCTACGGGACCTCCCCCTCAAAACTATTAATGTTTATGCCATTATTATAGTTCTTTGCATTTCAATAGATAAGAGCAACATAAGAACAAGATCACTGAGAAATACACATTCACAAGAGACACAACATTTATCCTGGGAAACCCTCTAGGGGAAGAAAACCCA